>JABUQX010032181.1:0-24506 GCA_015478945.1 Trachelipus rathkii
ATATAAATTATCCATACAAATATTTATAGTTTTAAAATAGTACTTCTTTTCTTATATTATATATATATATATATAATATATATATATCTATATAATATATTATATATTAATATATTAAATAATATATATATATATAATATATATATATATATATATATTATAATATATATATATATATATTAATTAATATATATTATATAATATATATATTAATTTACATTATATATTATATATAATTATAATATATATATATATATATAAAATATAATAGCTGTTAGCAGCTCAACTGCATACAAACCTGAGCCTTGTAAGCTGGCGTGAGACGCCTAACTATAATTATATATTAATATATATATATATATATATATTATAATATATTAATATTATAATATATAATATTATATATATAATAATATATATATAATATATATTCATTTATATATATTCATTTATATATTACATTTATATCACTCAATTTATTATGTTTCATTAATAAGTTTTTGAGAGACTAATAAATTATTTTATTAATTAAGCATATTAAAAAAAACATATAACAATATTTATATTTATAAACAAAATGTAAATATTAAAAAGTTAGTAATAATATAATAATAATTCAATTATATAGTAAAACTAATTATAAATATTATATCTGAAATATTATTAACTATAAAATTATAATAATAATTATATATAATATAATATAAAATAATACTAATTACATGGGCGTAACTAGTCAATAGAGTAATAGAGAGGAGTGAGATACATTAAGAGGAGGCATATCAATTGACATCCAATAGTGGTAATCATAGAATATAGTTCTATATTATAACTATACTTCATTCCTAAATAACGCACTCTAATACGCACTACTACACATTCTTTCTTTGTGATCACTCCAGCTAGACAGTTTTTTTACGAACGTTATCATCCTAACTAATATGCTTACTTCTATTTCACTTGCTACATTAAGTAATCAATAAAAATATGAACAAGATACATATAAATAAATAAAAATAATAATAATAATAATAATTCATAAAGAGTAAGTAAGTAATTGATAGTAATATATAATATTATACTATAGTCTCTTTTAACGTTAGAATAAAATACAATTATATAATAGAGTATAGATGATAAGCATCGATGATTAAAATTAATTCGACAAAATATAATCTAAAATATATCAAGAACTATCTTAATAATTGGAATTCACACCATATAGCACATAATTAACTATTTAGCACTAAATATAATTAATTAAATAATTAATAATTTATAAGTCACCTCTATGAATATTTATACAAGTTTTTGCATGTTTAGTTTTCTGGAATAATTCTGATAGTTCTTTAATTTCAGAAATGAAAATTTATTAAATAAATAATATTATATTATAAAATAAAAAGAAGTTAGATGACTCATTTAATATTATAATATAGGAGTATTTCGCCCTGTATAGTACCTCATATACTTCGGTTATACTGTTTCTACGTGTTAATCTAACTATTTATGAATGCAGGTAAATAAATGTTTGCATAATTAATAAATTACCTAAATACATCATAGTACATAAAAAAAAAAAAAAAAATTAATTGAAATAGTTAAGCAAATAATTTAAAGTAAATAAATAATAATAAAAACTTGAACATTATTTTTCAAATACAATCATTATCAGGGATTACCTTTAAAACATTCAAACATTTATCTCTCATTTTTTTCATCAAATTCTCATTTATTTTCATTAAATTCACATTAAGTTTTTAATAAAAAGGATTCTCCGATACGAAGTATATGTTGAAAATACCTATATATTTTAATTTAAGGTAACTTGTATAAAAAACTAGCAATTTCAGTATACTGTATTTAAAGTAGAATTTGTGTTCCGTCGTTAGTAATGTTTCCCCTATATTTTAATTATGAGTTTTTGTATCTGGTTATGTATGCTTTAGCTTTATGTCATTAGTTTTATTATATAGATGAAATTCCGATACTTTCCTTCTCGTCTGACTCTTAATGTAGTGAATTTACACTCCTACTTCTTTAAACAATATAAAGTTCGGTCCAGAAGGAAGTCTGCATTAAGCACCTCTTTAATAATGAAAGACCTATTCAATAATGATAAAACATATATAGTACCCTATCTGTTTATCCGATACTCAACTAATGAAAAGTTGGAAATAACACATAACAAGAGTTTGTAGGCACAATTTGAGACACTGTCTCGGCTTGTATATAGTAGCTTCTTGCGTGGACTCATTTTTTTTCTTCTTTTTTTCTTCCTGACTGAGACAGAATATGTACTTTCGTTCTTAAAATAAAGAAATAAGTTAAACCAAGACAAGTGAACTCACACTATTAAAAAACTGCTCATATCGAGAAAAGCACCGCGAAAGATAAAAAATAAAATATATTAACAACAAGAACATATATCAAATCTATCAATAGTGCTCGTATAAAATATTCATAGGTAACAATACGAATCTAGCTCTCGTGAGAATATACAGCCATTAAATTTTATTTTAAAGAGTTACCATTCAAGATATGAGTCAATATAGAAGTGACTGATTGATAAAGGAGGAGAAGATGATATGCCTGCACGAGCGAGAATCTATATTTTAATCATCTCCGCCGCTTCACGAAAATATCGTAATCAAGTAACACAAAAAGTGAGAGTTATAATCACCGTATGTACCACAATTACAAGTTAAGAAAACTATATATTCACTCTTTTTATACATCAGCGGGAAGGAAGAAAAAATAGCCTACATCATGACCTAAATTCCGTTCACACCATGTCGCTGTAACACACTCTCTTCAGTCATGGTTTATCACTGAGATTCTGACTGGGTACTTCTCTACGTATATGTTGTTGGTATCAAATCGATTAAAATAAGATTAACAGATATGGGCATATAACAGCAACCAAGAAGAGAATGTTCAAAGCTAACATTTATATAAAGTTAGTAAATATGAGCAAAGATTGTGTGGCGATCTCCGAGTATAGCATATTCATTAAACAAAACAAATAATAACCTTTAGAATACGTTACATCGAGATACAACTCTCTAAAGATTTTGTGACCTGATAGATTCTCTCTCATTCTGGAAGCAGAAAACACTATATAATAACACTGAATATTTGAAGATAATGGCTTATTACGTAAAACATCTAAAACCAGACATAACATAAAAGTTCAATGTCATTGTCACTTAAATTAGGAGATTGACTGTACTAATATGTAAATGCTGCTAAAATCTAAAATCTAATGTAATATAATTATATATATAATATAAAGCATTGATATTTAGTATATTCGAAATTCTAGAAAAGTCGATAAATGGAAGACGAGAACTACTCTGAAGATTGATTCCGGAGGGCTTTTGACTAGAACAGTGAAACCGGTACGCCAGGCAAAATCTAGAGTGAGAACTCATAAAACTAAATGCACTATTATACTTTCTCTTATGTGCTAAATCTATTTGTGCATAAGACGAGTGATTTCCAATTGACAAGAAAATTAAATATGATATAATGTCAGCGAAGACTAATAAGTGAAGAGGAGCATAGAGTATGCGGAGAGAGAAGAAAGATAAAGCCGTTATAATGGGAGTCATATTAATAGGATTTAAGATTGAGATGAGAGCTGTTTCTAAAATAATATATAATAATATAATAATCACTGAGAGATAAATGTATTCTAGATAAATAAGAAATGAAACATATATAAGGATATCCAAGACTAAAAATTATTAGAGTCAGATACAAAAAAGATATTTCGAAAAAATACAATATTTAAACAATAATAAAAAAATAAATAAATTGATGAATAATTATTCTAATTATAATTACATCTGATACATTAATAATAATAATCTAACTACATAACTAAATAAATCAAATCAAATAATTCTAAATAATAGGATAAATTAAAAATTGATTAAACAATAAACAACTAATAATAATTAATAAGAGTAATATACTATCCGCACTAAATACTAGATGTGTTAATACTTATTACATTTACTTACATAATAAAATAATTTTTATAATAAATTAATAATAATAGATAATAAACGTATTTTATTCACACACCTAGATGAATAATTAATAATATAGTATAGTTAATGGAATGAACAAAAAAGATATTTCTACAATGCTATACATCATTCTAAAATAAATGAAATAAGATAAAAAATGATAAAAATTAAATATAGCAATCAAATTATCAAATAATTCAGAGGAGAATGCAATAATAAATAAAATAATAATATCCAATAATATAATGAAATATGGTATGAGTAATAGTAAAACTAAATAATCTAAATATAATATATAGCACTAAATATAATTCATAAGAGAGTATTAATGTAGTATTATATAATAATAATCCAATAGGCAATTATTATATTTGAGGAATAAAATCCAGAATAGTAAATTATCACATAAATTATACATAATAACAAAAAGATATATTCTAACAACTACAATAGAAAATATAAACAAATACCATTGTTCAATATATAATTGGAGAGAGATGAAAGAGAAATAAATATAATAATTAATAATAATTAATAATAAATAATAATAATAATAATAATAAATAATAATTAATAATAATAATACCATCAATGAAAACGAAAACAATAATACATCCATAATCAGTAAAATATGAATTATAAAAAATCTAAAGTTTGAAATTGAAAGCAAGCCTTTTTAAATTAAAGGGCTCTTGGAGAGTCCTCTTACAAACGAAAAAGATAATATAGTTTGTTTGAAAGAGTTTGGGAAAGGAATTCGTTATGAAGGTTATTCAAGTAGAAGAGAGGAGAAAGAGCGCTCTTTCTAATTCTTCACCTGTGGATACACAAAATGTGCGTATGCTTGAACATGTGGTGTAGGCACGTTTTCGAAAATAACAGAAGAGAGTGTACCAAATATTCATGAATTTCAAGACAGACACTATAGCATAAATAATATCTGAATATAACAGAGCAAGATGATAAAACAGAATAAAGTGAAAATTATAAATAGAAGCTCTATCTAATAAGTATTAAAAATAACCCTTGCCGACATGTGGTGGGTAATGTGGGCTCCATTATTACTCATTCTCTCTTCACAGAGATTGAATTTGGTTTAATCCTAACCGAATATCCGATTGAAGCGAGTGAATAATACGACTGTGATGGTTTAGCATAAGAGACCAGTTGTCAGAAATGCTTATTGTGCGCTAATTCATACATCTTCTTTAAAAATAAACTGTAGCTTGCACAGCAAAAATGGGAAATCTCAATAGACTACTTAGGACAATTAAATATAGAGTAATCACAAAATATACATTATAAGATACATAGCAGACTCAATTGTCAACAACAATATTAGAGATAAGGTGAAAAATATATTGGTATATAGGAAGAGCTATATAACTCAATCATGAGAGTGAAAGACTAAATTAGAGATAGATATAATAAATAATATACAATAATAATGACTATTAGAAGATAGTTAAATATAATAAGAAGACAATAAATGATAATAACTAATTCGCACATATATATAGTCCAAAATAATCATAATAATAATTAACACTAGACTAAATTATAGTTGAATAATAATAATAATAATAATAATAATAATAATATAATGATAATAATTCCGTATTAGGAATAGGTGAATTAGCAATAGGTTGTTGTTGTTTTGAGTAAAAATTCTGCATGTAACCCAGAAAGCATGGTTGTTAAGACAATTATTGACGTTTGGAGACGTTGCATAGCCATGTCATAATCACAAAAATTTGCAATAGACCTCCATCAATCAACATACCGTCGCTCACTACTAAGAATCGAAATTATGCACACCGTAAGAAGTCTGAGTAGAGGAAGTTCCTATACATCAACATTCCGAATCTGGTTTCTATAACCTCGTCTTTGGAAATTACGGGTTTTTCTAACTGAAATACACTGCATTCTAACTCCACATTGACATATCTCCTAATCCTTTCCACCTTGCCCCGTAACTCAATAACAAAACACATCAACGAATGAGTTAATAAGGTAAAATAGTACATGTACTTCTATTTATTTAATTATATAGTTTTTCTATATCATAATCTATAAGTAAAGGCATAGAACGAAGAGCTATAACTTATATTGTACTAATAATAATTATTTGGAATAAAGTAGTGACATATGAAAACTATTATAGAGTTAATAATATATATATAGGTATAAACTAAAGAGTACGAATCTTTATTATGTTGTCTATTATCTCGTAAGTCTTTAAATATATATAATAAAGTTATAGTGATTAATATAACACCTAGTTCAGCGTTCGCTTGCTCAGTCCGGATTCAGAGAGAAAACGACTTAGCAAGCCGAGGGGCCCAGGTTTTCGAGAGCAAGATAGAAAGCGCAGAAATAGTATGGAGCGTGACTTTGATTCCGAATTTAACTCTTAAACTTCGTAACCTTCAGACGTTATGAGTACATTTGTGGTGTGCTTTGCTACACAATAGATAATTAACGTCCCCAGCGGCAGGTCAGCATGTATCCTCGGCACGCCCAGCGGACTAGCGCTGAGTCCCTTGTGTTTACCCAAGAGCCGCCTTTTCTCGAAGGTCCCACTGAACTATTAGGACGTATCAAGAGTCCTTAACTGAGCGTGGAAGAAAGATTAAGACATGAGTTTAAGAATAGATTGAAAGACTTGGATTCTCCTTTTATACCGGTTAAATGAGTACTATATATATATATAATATAATGTGAATATAATTTGGTACACTATAGATGATATTAAATATAATACTAGGTATATACTTTAGTGATTTTAGTATAGAGAGTATAAGTGTTCACAAAAATATATAATATACTATTGAAACTTTTTAGTTATATTTTTTTAATAAAATCTTTAATTATTTTATTACAAAAAGTATCCGATATATTTTCCTATAAACAATCAAATTAATTTACTAATTTTTTAATATATATTAAATATCTACAATTTTATGCACTAACTCGCTTCTATAATTTGTAGATAATTTAATTTTACTACTACTGCACTAACCTGATTCTCACAGAATTCCCATTGTTTGTGACAATATAGAAAGAATATATATTAGCGTGTTACCTTATTATAGAATATTAGAACATCATATGATGCGATTGTTTTTGATGTGATATAAGATATAGGGTGGAAGCGAGCGAAGCGAGGCGAACGGCCCACTGATTGACTATGATTTTTACAACCTGCAATATATGCCGCAAAGCCCATCAAACCACTATTCTATAAGTTTCTATTCTAGCGATTTTAACTCACACAAGATTGTTAATCTCTCTATTTTTTAAAAACTTTCGAGAGTCTTATATTTTTTACTCTTTGCGTAAAATATATAATGGTGAGCAAAATTGGCAATTAAAATGCCTTAGAATGAATATATCCATCTCAAACAACATTTGTTCACAATATATATATATAATATTTATATAATATATATATATAATATAATATATATATACATATATTATATATTATATATATATAATACTATATGTTACACTGAAATATTACCTTTTGGATTATTATATATATACATATATATATATAATATATAATTATATATTATATATATATATATATATATATATATAGATTTATATATAATATTTATTAATATTAATTATATTAATATATATATTATTAATTTATAATATATTAATTATAATTATATAAAATATAAATTTATATAAATATATAATATTTATATATTAATTATATAATACTATATACAGTAATATATATATATATATACTAATATTTATATAAATAATAATCCTATAACTTCATCATTATTCTTATATTATTTTAATATATATATATATATATTAATATAATAAGTATATATATATATATTATATATATATATATATAAGCATATATTTAATTATATATAATATATATGATATTAAAATTTAATATATATATATATATTAAATATTATATAATATATATATATATATATTATATATTAATATATTATAATATATATATAATATATATATATATATATATTACATATATTTATTATATATTAATATAATATATATAAGTATATATATATTATTATATATATAATATTATCAATATATAATATATTTAATATAATTAATATATATATATATATATATATATACTATTAATATATTAACTATTATTATATAAATTATATATATATATTAATTTATATATATAATATATATATATATAAGTTATAATAGTAATATATATATACCTATATTATATATATATATTAATAATATCTACTTACGTCAAATTAACGCACACCACATAGGTAGTGTCGAAGGAGAAGGGTGAAAAAGGCTCTCTGTCAAAGCGTATTTCGTTGACCAGCCTACACTCTACGTCGCGCCGCGTGTTACAAAAACAAAGTATGATTTGTTTCCTTTACGAGAAGTGAGAGCAGCCGGAAGATAAATGTTTAATACAGCGGATGACTATCTCCGGGTTTTATGAAAGGGCGCAGTACTTTTAAAACGCTTGGAAGCTGCTTGAGCGAATCTGAATAAATGATTAATTAATTATAAGAGTGGTCTTAGTGGTATAAGACATAGAATTCTTAAAGAAAGGGACAATCATTATAAGCCATTAATTTTAACCTAGAAATTGAAAGAGCATGAGGGGCTGTATGGAGAGGGTTTTGTGTGAGTCAGGATAAGCAGCAGACACCACTCTAACACTAATGTCCCTCCCTAAGTTTATATAGAACGTCAAGTAAACACTAGAGAAATAAAATTCCTAACCGTGAACTGTTGGAAATGAACATGAATATATATACCCATTTAACAAGGCTAATGACAGGGTGTTTATTTGTGAGAGTAGAGGTATAGAACCAGGCAAAATGGGAGCAGGGAATAACAGGTGTATACCCTTCGTCATAAAAGAACGGCACCTTTAGCAAAGGGATGTTGAAGGAAAGTAAATAATTGTTATATAAACTGTTTTCAAAATGGGTCAGTAAGGTAGGATTCTGAGATATCTCTTCGCAAAATCGGTGCTAGAGCAGATTAAGTATTGGGGCTTGTAAATAAGTCACAGATATATACTTGTGCACATGATGCTACATTCCAACTCCGGAGAAAGAGTAGCATCACTACATGGATATTCAACTTTATATCAAGTTATCTACTGTGAGAGAACGATCTGAATAAGGTAACTCAAATTTTTTTTATGGGAAATAAAAAAAAAGATGTCAGATTACCTATAATCGCTTGATGGTGAATCTAAACAGGTGTTAAGTAAGATGACTGGGAGGTCCTGAAATGAACTATAATAGTACGAGTAAGATAATCTCACATACTGATCCATTTATATAATCGATTTAAGGTAGGTGTTGAAAATATGAGGGTACAGAGGTAGCGGTATGTTTTTTGCGTATCAGACACTTATACTACAAGATTTTGATGGATGATGATTGACGTATAAGAATTGGTCAATGAGTAACTCGCTGATGCAAGTCGTTTTCATGAAGTTTAATTAATTATTTACGGTGTAACTGTTAAGTAATGAGGTTCAACTAGAAATGAGTCCTATGATAATTTGACTTGTAATATAATTAACAAGAATGTGGATGAACCTCACATATAAAAGTTTAAGGTTTTCTACGGTGAAGATGAAGAAGTATGTCATCAGGTTTTTAATTCGATCTAATCTTATTTTTTTCCTAAAATATTACCAACTGTAGATTATGGTTAAAGTATATGACGAAATGAGTCTTCGGCAATTCCTACCTTTGGTGAATATTTTCCACAATAAGCTAGTTGAGAAGTTTAGGACTTCAAGAATCGCTACGACCAGTCACATCATGGTAGTATGATATATATATTATACTCTTATCACTTATCTATATTGATATATATCAGACTACTTATATGAGTCATACCTAAACTCTATTTATAGTATAATAGAGAGTACCACTATAATATACTGAGTGAGTGAGAGTATAACTTTTCACAGATAAAGTACCGTAGCCTATACTGTTTTTAGGGCGGTATATTTCTAACTATAGGAGTATCAGAAGTAAGTGAGTGGAGTGATAAGGGAAAATGAATACTAGATGAATATAGAGAGTGAGAGAATTATATAATTATCGGTAACTCGAGAGCTAGATAAGGGGTTGATTACGGATAAAGTGAGAGTAGCTAGGAAGCAACTTACCAGAATGAGTATAGGGATGCTTATACTCACATATTGTGTATCTACTGGAAAAATATTAGTTGAAAGGTATCTGTTATTACAGTGAGGGTATAGGAGGTATATAACTAATATATTGAGTCTAGTTTTAGAAATCTATATATTTATAAAATATATATATTGTAACAATAGTATTATCTTGGTGGTGACTGATTTTATACTTCCTGGGCAGAGATCAAATTTGGCCTCTTTACTTATTTAATGAATGATAGTTTATCCCTTCTATTAATATATATATATATATAACTACTATCACACAATATATATATAGATATATATACCTAACTAATCACTCACATAATGAGATAGATAAATAAATTATTTGGGAGGTAGGATGCTATATCAGTAATATATGTATTTATATGAGGGTATATATATATATATAGGGTTTTTGTATAGTAGTAACTAGTATTATATATATATATATATATAATATAATAATATGTTATATTATATAAAGTATATATATATATATATAGTTATTATTAAGTTGTAGTATTAGGATATTAACCTTATGTAATATGGGGCCGTCCGAGTCGACAGCCTACTCCAACCAGCCTACCGCAGGGGCAGCTTTAAAATTATAATAATATATACTATATATATATAGAACCAAATATCATCTATATATATATAATTTATAGGGTAGATATAAATATATTATAGTGTGATAATTATGGGAGTAGGGGAAATATAGTATTTATTATTATTATTATTCATTTCTATTATTTTATATAAATATATATCTATTATTATAATATAGGAGAATTTTACACTACCTCACCAATTGGTGGGAGCTGGGGAGAGCACTCGGCAGTCCTCCTGATGAATCAGGTGTACCGATTTCCCTGTGTCCACCACCGCACTAGGTTATAACATTTCATCTCTATATTCTGGCGTTCACCCCCCGTCCGCCATCCAACCCCAATTCCCTAAAACCTCACACACGCCCCCTTTGCCTATCAATATTATCCACATTCCCAAATCTCTTATTCTCTGAAGGCGATTTTAACCCTCACCCCACACCCGGAGGCCTGTATAAAGACTACTTTATTACCCCCCACGCAACCTTCTCCTGCACGAATTAGCAGACGCTTAGTCGGTCAATCCACCGGTTTCCACCGCACCCGATCCCACCCCAAGCAAACCAATCCATCACCTCCCCTGAGTAAACATCTGTTCACGCCCGCTTTACGTCATCGACTACCCGGGACAACCACTACCGACCTACACTCAGACACCCACCCCCTCCCCCATTCAAATCCTATACCCCAAACATCTCCCCTGAAATCAGTCACCTCATTAAACACCGAAACTACGCTCTCAGAAAAATTACGACATATACCCCACTCTCATACAATAACAAACCGCAATACCCAAATCACCAACCTCAAACACCAACAATAGTTTTCAGAATACTTACAATCCAACATCTCACACACGAGTTATAGTAAATAATAATAATAATCTGGCAAGAAATCAATGAACTTGCCATCTCCGGACAAAATTCCATCAGATGCATTTGTTGGGGCTATTGATTTAGGCCGTTTTCTAGGTAGTACCCTACCTTAACCTCTGGAGTAAGACTCCCTCCATTCTCCAAACAAACCGAGAGGTCCCGGCTATCAAAACATTAAAGCCCAACATTATCTCGCAAACCAACCCCACCCCAATCAACAGGAAAACAAAAACAACTCCAGAGCACCCCACAACCACACCAGCCCTCCCCCCTTTTACAACTGAAAGGAAATCAGAACTTATTCAAAACCTCAAATTTTCTCATGCTACAGGACCCAAGAACTCAACTCTAAATCTACATTCTAAACAACTTGGCCCAATACACAAGTCAGCGGGTTCTCTTATCACTGAGAATCTTCAATACACAAGGTCATAGAGGCAGGACTATTAACTATGAATAAGTCCTGCGTCTCAATCCACTGAAGATCAAGCATTAACCCTATGACTAATCTGAAAAGTCAAACAAAAAAAGACCTTTGCCGAGACTCTGCCTCTGGTCTTCTTACCTTACCGTCAAATTTCCCTCCTCTCTCATCAGCTAAACTCAGCTAGAGAACCTAATAATTCAAGTAGAAACTAAATCACATATACATACATCCTCTCATCACCCTCCCCAAAAAGATTTCCCAACATGGCTTCCTCTAACAACCACCAACCACTCCACAACCTACAGCCGTTCAACCCAGGGCGGTATTTTTGTGTGACATTTCCTCACCAAACACATTCATCTAATTGGCTTCAGGTGACGAAGTCAACACTCCAATAACCTTTTTTTGCCGCTTACACATAGATACTCATTTTGTTGTCTACGAACAATTATTCTCACCTCGATAAACGCAATCGAAAAAGACTAATCAACAAAGCCTTTGGAAAACTGTCGACTCCATTTATCTTATTCAACAATCCACTTCAATCATCACAAAACACCCTAGTCGCAATCCTCTCACGCCCCCACCTCTAGATCACCCCAGACAAAAAATGGTTTTCTTAATTTTTCCGCCTCTACTAACAGTCCATTCTTTTGGCAAGGTTTGCACCTCACACCATACACGAGCACCACATGCTTCGTCTAGTTTAACTCCACAAATCTCCCACTCCATCCCTCGGGGGCGCGGCCGGGCCGTGCCGTTACCTACACTCCAACATTAAAATTAAAAACCCTGTATTTCTATCCGCACCTCCCGTCCACCAGGCGGTCCCACCCCACAATCGGACCACATATTGTGCCCATTAGCTACCATTATTCTTTGCCTCCCAAAGATTACATCCTTTTCACTTGCAAACCACCGCCATTACATCAATCGGCAACGTTTGTTTTTTTTAAATCCGGTTTTTGCCTTACGGGTTACGTGTGTCCTTACTAATCCTCTGGACGAAAATACGCGTCTTCGTCTCTGTTATACCAACATATCAAACTTAAATGGCACTCCGGATTCATAACAAGCCTATAATCATCGCCCGAAACGGTGGCACATAACACCACGCGGACCTTGCAAAAGCGAAGGAATTGAAAAAACGTTGACATGATGTACGACGTGTTGAAAAACCAGAAGGATGTACTTGAAAAAATACCTGACAAAATGGAAAACCCAGATTAAAACTTAGGAGCATGCATATGACGATTCAGATCCGAGCTCCTGTGCGCCGCCACACGCATTTAATATGTTCCTAATAAGTTAGATTATCGCCCATACCTAACCGCCCATATCTTCCACCAATACATAGGTTACAGCCTAAAACTGTATCAACGACTTCAATTAGAGTTGCCCCCTATACAGCAGCACTTTCTCGATGACAGATAATTCGAACCAAGCCCCATTCTACCCAACTTCAATCTTAAGCAACCATCTCCTCCACGTCTGCAGGACCGTTCGAAATAGAAGTTAGCGACGCACTTTGGATCCGGATAAGCAACCTTTGCTTTTTTAGTTTTCTAATTTGTTCCGTGGGATTGTCTTTTACCGGTTGGCACTATTATAAATTATATCAGTCTTAATCATTCGTCTTTAATCTTCAATAGATAGTTTCCTATCCCCCCTACTTAATTCTCATCGGACCACGTCCACTATTAGAAATTTATAGAATATATAGACCACTTGAACCCACCACACGACTACAACCACTACCACCACCTCCCCCAAGAAACTTACCCGTTTACCCCGCTAACTACTGTCATCACATAATCATCTCCTATCCTAACTCACCAAACAAGTAATTGCAACCCGTGACGCTAATTCGGGACAATTAGTCTGCTTTCATTTACTTTGTCATTGCATTTTATTAATATCACTTATCCGCCATCCTTACATATATCGAATGGGCAAGGCCCCCCAATATGTCCTCAATCATGACAATAAACTTAAAATATTTACGTTACCAAGGGTCTCACTATCACTCCGTTCTATCATCATTATATTTTATAGATCAACTTACCCTATATTCACATAACACCCACCGTAAGTATCACTTCTTATTGATTTGAGTCAACACTCTTGACCTGACGCTGACCAAATAAATTTCTTTTTCAAAACACATATCCACCAAAGCCAGCTCAAACCCAATAGCCTTATCCCTTGAATACAATATAGAGCAAAATCATATAAAATGACACCTCCTTCAACAATCACCCTTTACTCTGAAATAAATTAGATAACTACTCAAATAATCAAAAGAACAAGAATAATACCCCCCAAATAATAAGAGTGTGGGGTCTTATACCTAATGAATAATAACACGGAGACAGGTGTGTTCAAATGTCATTATGTTGGTAGTTCGGGAAGGGCTTCGGATGTGTTTCTTTCCAGATATGGGTATTGATAAGGCTGATTTTTGGTCAATGTGGAGGGGGGAGATAAAAACAAACATGGAGCGTTTCTCCAACATTGTGCCCCCCGGTGCGTACCCCGAGGTTGACTCTAACTCACTAGTTATCCAAGACCCAACGGAGAAGTAAGACGACCAGAGCGGCGTGGGTGATTGCTGGGGGGTGCGAGGGCGGGTGGGAGAGGGCAGACATGCTCCGAACCCTTTGCCCAACACATGTAGGAGAACTTAAATAGATATGGACATGAATAGCAGAGGTGGTAGTTGCACACCCTAAACCGTCACCACTTATAAACAAGCATGGGCGTCCTCAGAACAATGATGAAAACCAATGCTGGTGGGTGTCATTCGGTACACCGAATGGTTCACTCCAGTTATTTCAGCGGTGGTTTGTAGTCAAAGGGAATCTCGGGATGTTATGTACATTCAAATTAAGACCAAAGATATAAACAGAAATCACTTATATTGGTAGGACGTACAAATGAAAGATTGACGCAGGTCGGTGGTTAGATAGGTGACAGCGATGCGATGAGGACCCTTGAGGGGGGAGGGCCCTCCTGGAGGAAGTTAATCATTCCACTGATCCCATGGTTGGGCAAACGTAACAAAAAATAACAAAACAATTCTACTCTCTATATCTTAATTCTGTTCTACCCCATCCACTATTTTATCACGTAGACGAGAACTATTTTCATCCTTCCTACTTCGGGTTCCATAGTTCCAGCACTGGGCACCCTATATTTACGTCTGGAGTGTGGATGACCCGTGTTATATGGATGATACATTGTGTATTGTGGTGTACACCTAAGGAGATGGGTGGAGGATGAGGCTCCCCAGGCAGATTTCACTCTCATACCCTCCTGAAAAGGTATAGAAAGAGAGCACAGAAACATAGAAAGAAATGTCCAGGACCCCCACTGTGGGCACGCACAAAAGTGTCACCATACCGTTTTTTGTATATTTATAATGGGAATGACGAAGTTTTTGTGGAAGAACTTAGCCAAAACAAATGGTTAGGAGAAATTTAAAAAACCACAATTTTTTTTCACCCTGCTGTACAACAGACTAAAGATCCCCACCCTCCTCAACCAGCTAAATTCTATAATGACAATCTACAACTTATTCCCCCTCCCCCTCCCAATAGGTCACGGCTTACATATATCCATACACAACTAAATAACACGTACCTACAAAACCGCCCCAATAACAATTAACTAAAGTCCCCCTCCCAAAAAAAATTTCACCTATAGAAGAAACACTGTCTAGAAGAGGCCAAAATGACCTCGCCCGGAGCAGATCAGGTCACCAAACCCAAAACTCTAATATAAATATTGATTCAAACTAGACAATGTTAACTCCCCCACCTGCACCAGATCTCACATTTCCCAGGACACCAATGGAGCACCTCCTTCTGGTGCTCCGCTCTCGCCACCCCCCGCGCCGACCTTCCTCTATATTCTTCCCTTCTCGACCCTGTGGAACCGCCCAACAAGCGGTGGGCCGGCTTCTGGAAGCAGTGTGGCCCTCCCAATTGAGGGGGCAGGGGACTATATATTTACAAGTAAGTAAGTATATATCTATATATATAATATATATATATTATATATATAATATATATATATATATATTATATATAGTATATATATATTATACTATATATATATTATATATAAATATATATATATATATATATATATATAATATATATAAATATATAATATAATATATATATATATATACTATATATATATATCTTATATATATATATATATATATATAGTATATATATATAATATATATTATATATATATATATATATATAGTATATATATATATATATATATATATATAATATATATTATATTATAAATATATATATATATATATTTATATATATATATATATATATATATGGGTAATATATATATATAATTATATATATATATAATATATATTATACTTATATATATATAATATATATATATACTTATAATATATATATATATATATATATATATATATATATATATACTGTAATTATATAAATTATATATATATTATATATATATATAATATATATAATAATATATATAATATATATATATATATATATATATATTATATATATATTATATATATATATATATATAAGAAAGAAGACAAAACTAGAAACATTTGTATAGATAATTAAATTATTATATTAAAATTATTATATTAAAACAATATAATATCAAATACAATATGCAATGATGGAAAATTCACAATATAGAGCAGTTTCAAAATTTATATTATTAAAAAAGTAATTTCCTTGGGTTCAAGGCAAATTTATCAACTACTTGTTTTTTGAATAAAATAAGAATTGTCAAACACAAATTTTCTGTGTACACTCATCAAAGCCAGGCCGTTTAACCTGTCCTCTTCCATAGTACTTCGTAGCCAAGTCTTGATCCTCTCAGAGTCTGAAGAGCGCTCTACTGTATGGATGTGCATGGCTGGACGAGTAGTATCATCAAAGCCTTTTTTGTCGATGGAAAGAAAGGTTTAATCTCCTTTAAGACTTAGGAGACAACAAGATCTTTTAGTTCTTCAGTACTCAGTTTCTTGTCCTTCCAAATTTTGTACCAAAGTTCTAGCTCTTCGTCTATGCCTTCTAAGTGGTAAAAACTATAAAATGAAGCCGTTTTTTCCTTTAACTCATCGATTGCTATGAGTAGCATGTGGAAAGGATATAGATATGCCAATGCATAAGCAGCTGTATTTTCAGTAGAAAACCGTAATTCCAAAGAAGAGGTTATAGAAACCAGATTCGGAATTATAAAGGATCTTCTCCAGAAATTCTTCAGATATGTTGGATAGGTTGCTGCGGTACTGCTGCATACCAACAACCCGTGCTATATTCAGATCAAGTCCCAGTTGCAAGGCGATTTCATTAGCTTCTTTTAACACTTCATCAGTGATTTTTTCTTCATGTTTCCGATGACTCCTAACCATTTCCACAATGTGTTGAATGTGCTGCGAGATTTTGACGATATCCAAGGTCTTGGATTGGAGGGCATTTACAACTGGCTCTAACATCACAGAGTACTTTCCGATTCAATAGTCATAAGCCATGAATGATGACGACTCACATGCCACTGAATGCAACTGAAAAGCGCTTTTTCTTGTGGCGGTATTTCCTTCAATGGAAAGGGTTTCTAATGCTTGCATCATTCGTACAAAGTGCTCTTTAAACACTCTGATGCACTTGTGTTACTCAGACCATCTGGTCTGGCATAGGCTTGAGATGTTTGGCATTAGTTTTTTTCTCAAGACCAACTCACGGAAAAACGTAATAATGTCCTTTATAGTTCCCACAGTATTGCGGATTTCTGGTATTGTGTTCAAATCATTTACTCCTAGATTTAGTTTGTGTGAGGAGCAATGAAAGAACAATGCTTTTTTATACTTTTTCCGCAATATTGCTTGGACACCTAATTCTTTACCAGACATCGTAGAACAGCCATCGAAACCCAAGCCAACGCATTTCTCGGGATCCAGTTCTTCAGTCGTGACAAAATTGTCAATGGCTTTCGCAAATGGTTTTTGGGTCAAGCGCTTTCAGCTCTACAAAGCCAATAAATTCCTCTTTGACTTCATCGGACTCTTTTTCGAAATAGCGCAACCCTATGATAACTTGTTCCTTTCCAGAAATATCAGCAGTTTCATCTGCTAGTAAGCTATACGCGCACGCCTCCTTTACCTTATTAATGATGCTTTTCTTTATAGTAGTACCAAATAGAGAAATGATCTCATTCTGAGTTTGAACGGATTGGTATGTGGCATTTTTCTTCCCCTTTTAAAAATGTTTTTTCAATAACTGATCTCCGGCATCTATTCGTAAGCGGCAAAAATCTTGTCTTGCAACACTCCCTCATCATGATGCTTACACCGAAGCGGTAAATCGTGCGTACCAGAAAATCTCGCACATGAAATTATTATGGATAATATATTTTTATTCTCTTCTATGATTTTTTTAGAATGCTGGTTAATTTTGATGTCTACCGGCACGTCATGTAGGAACAATCTTGCAGCTTCAACAGCAGTTTTATTGCACTCTGTGTTTGTATGTCCTTACAAACCGCATGAAACATTATATTTTAAGTGAATAAATTATTATTAAAGAGCCTAGAACCCTTCCTGACCGAACTTTTTATTTGGTGGAAATAAAACACAAAAGTGTTGCAATATATATAATATATATATATATTACTAATATATATACTTAAATATATATATATATATATATATAATATATATATATATTATTATATTATATATATATATATATATATATATAATTATATTAAATATATATATATATATATATATATATTATATATATATATATATATATATATATTATGCAAAAGTAGGCAAGGCCTAATTAAGAAGTCTTGGATCTAGTATAGCGAATTAACGATGCTACCAATTTTAACTAAACGTTAAAAGAGCATAGAAAAATTACACAAACGACCTTCCTTTTGATATATTAATAGCTTGTTCAATTTAGTACGTAGGAAATGAAGACATATGATGTAGGATGTACTCTAAAACTCTCTGGATCACAAGAAAGAGTGTGTTGCTTTTTAGAGAGAGTAAACACATCTAGGGGGGGCAGCTGCCCCAAGCCCCCCTGACGACGCCCATGTATATATATAGTAATATAATAATATATATATATATATATATTATATATTAATATAGTATATATATATATATATATAGTATATATATATATATAATATATATTATATATATAGATAATATATAATATATATATAGGTATATATATATATATATATATATAAAATAATATATAATATATATATATAATATATATATATATATATATATATATATATATATATATATATATTACTAATATATATATATATATATATAATATATATATATAGCGCCAGGTCATCACAATAGAGAGAAAAATTGACCGTCGCTGGGTTAGAAGTAACGGTGTCATTGAATCCAAGAGCAAATAATAATACACTTAGAACACTGCCTTGCGGAACGCCTTCATCAAGAGTAAAGTGGCGTGATAGAACAGAAGAGCATTGAACCTGGATGGATTTATCTGACGGAAGGCATTTAATAAAGAGAGGGAGCTGTCTTCGAAAACCGACCGAGTGGAGTTTAAGGAGAACTCCAGCTCCACCTTTTCAATATCAAAAATGACACCAAGAATCACATCACCAGATGAGAAGGCTTCCCGGATGTCATGATCCAGTTTTAACAATGGATCCGCGGTCTAACGATTTTTGCGGAAACCAAACAAAATTTAAAAAAAGCCTGGATAATCTCCAAAACAGGAGGGAAGGAGGCCGGAAACCATTTTCTCCTTAATTTGCAGGTGAGATAGTTTAGCGAAAATGGTCTTTGGTTTTCCGCCAACTTTCAATCTTTCCCAGGTTTGGGAGTAGGAATTACACAAGCTATAGTCCAAATAGATGGAAAAGAGGATTCTATCCAGATTCCGTTATACAGATCAAGTAAGAACGCTAAAGCAGAGAGGTGAATATGACGGAGCATTATGTACGAAATTGAGTCTGGGCCAAGGGCACCCTCTTTGCTGTTCGCCAGTGCTGTTAGATACTCTGCAAGTCTAATAGACGGTTATAGGTATGATCTTCCATTTTCGTTGTTGAAAAGTCTGGCGGTGCAGTGTTAATTTTCAATTTTTGAATGACTCCAGGATGACGGAAAGAGCTCGAGTGGCTACAAAACTATAACCTAATGCATCTGCAGCAGCTGCGGGAGCAGAGATTATATCGGATATATCAGGCCCATAACAGAGGACTGTGGGTGAAGAGTTGTTGGAGCGGCTAGATATTTTCTGTGCAACTTTCCACACTGAATAAAAGGGATTTTTGCAGTTGACAGTCGAGGTATAAATTCGAAAGTATTGTTTACTTTTTTGGCGATTAATTCAACGAGATTCCGCAGCAGCTGCTTTAAAAATAATCATATTTGGGGTGGTGCGGGTCCTTTTATATTGCCTTTAGAGTTTTTTCTTCTCCCGGTTAGTTTGTGCACACTCTTAGGACCAACAAGTGATTGCCAAAAGTCTACCTGCCAAAGATCGCAGAATGCAAGCTTCCGTTGCTGTGATAATAACTTGTTAAAAGAAGTTAAAGGCATCATCAATAGTCGAAAACTGCTTATTGAAGGTTGAAGTGGGATAGCTTTGGCCTCATGAAAAGGAGCCCACTCAGCTCGGTCATAGCGTTAGCTGGAATTGGGTTTTAACATTGGGCTCGGTGCAAGTTCATTTAAGTCTTTTGGGTAATGGTCACTACCGTATAAATAATCAAAGCAGGAAAAGGTAAAGCGATCCATAAGAGAACGAAAGTAAAAGGAAATATCGATATAGGAGGAAGAGTGTCTATTTAAACCTTCATATGTTGGAAGTCCTATAAGAACCGAAGCTCGGAGCTGCTTAAAAGATCAGCTAAGTCGACCTTAGTAAACTCACTACTCGGAGCCAAGTAGATCGAGTAGACAGTAAGGTCGGTGGACAGATGAATTCGTGCTGCCACTGCATGAAGTCTAGTTTGAAGAGGGACTGGAGAATAGGGGACAGATTTATGAATGAGTATTCCTGCACCTTCCCTATCATTGTCACCTTTTTCTATGGAGACTAGCGGCGATTTATTTTCTGACTGTTGGAAGAAGTCGCGAAGACATAGTGAAAGTTCCTTCAGACATATTCACTTTGGTGTATATATGCTTATTAGCTGAACAAATTCTTCAAAATTATAGTGGTAGTAGTAGTAGTAGTAGTAGTAGTAGTAGTAGTAGTAGTAGTAGTAGTAGTAGTAGTAGTAGTAGTAGTAGTAGTCACGACAATTCCATTGATGGAAGATGGCCATGTTATATTGCTATAAATGTTATGAGGATGGTCCTTTTGAGACAATTGTCTTTATGTGGCTAGGTGTGATGCTGGATGTGGATTCAGATGATGAGAAAAGGCTGAGATACGGGTCTTGATGAGGAGCTGCAATAAATTCTGGCGGTAAGGAATAGTCGTACAACAGAGATTTGGGTTGTACGATCGGTTTTGGGGAAGAGTTTTAAGTGATATTTGGTGTAGGGGCGAAGTAAGTTGAGATCAAACAAGTCCATCTTATTGTGCAGACTTGGTCAGTCGTTGGAAGAGCAGCCAAAATGCTCATGTTTAAGAATGGAAACGATATCAGCATCTGCTAAGCAAGCAGATTTAGAAATGGGTGGAGAATATGGGAATGTTTCCAGGGAGGCAATTTAATTATTTGACACCGGAAAGTGTCACTTTTTTATAAAGAAGTTGGAGTTGCGATATAGGATTCCAATATGGGATCCGTTGGGTTAAGGAGGTCTTATGTTAGAGATTTTGTTAGTGAGCCATCAAGTGGATGATTTTGGAAAACTGGACAATTAGATTAGAAATCTCTGGATCCCCTTTCGTGCCACTAACAGATTTAGAACGCTTGGAGCACTTGGAGTGTTTGCGTTGAACGGTTTTCAGTTCATCTCTCTCGGAAGCGCAAGAAGCATTAGAGAGAGAGAGAGAGAGAGAGAGAGAGAGAGAGAGAGAGAGAGAGAGAGAGAGAGAGAGAGAGAGAGAGAGAGAGAGAGAGAGAGAGAGAGAGAGAGAGAGAGAGAGAGAGAGAGAGAGAGAGAGAGAGAGAGAGGGAGTAGAGAGAGAGAGAGAGAGAGAGAGAGAGAGAGAGAGAGAGAGAGAGAGAGAGAGAGAGAGAGAGAGTTCTGAGGTAGGAAATTCGGAAGAGGAGTTATAGGAGGATTCAGAAGAGCTAGAATAATCCTGCAAGCTATCAGAGATTTAGTTGTTGGGGTTTTCAATATTGTGATAGTTTGGGTACAATCTAGTGAAGTAGCTGCTTTTGTCACAGGAATAGACTTATGACGAGATCTCTTCTGAGTTACATTTCTTTACATCTGGGGTCAGTGTGTTCTGCTACAGAAATTTGGATGTTTTGTATTTTAGCCAATAATCTTTAGCTTAATAATTAATCTTTTTTTTGTTTTTAGGAATATCTTATATAAAATTTTGTTGAAGGTGGGATCAAGATGTGTTCACCTTGTAGTATGTTAAAGTTGGGAAAGTTTTTAATGCAAAGGGATTCAATGAGTTTGCGATGTGTGGGGTCAAGTACTTGTAAAATGGGTGTCATGCCATTAATGCTGATGTTGTGATTGAATTGGGTTCTTTGTAGTGTGAGTGCCGAGTTTTGTGAGTCATAAGTGAGGTCACACTACACAGAACCCAATTCAATCACAACATCAACATTAATGGCATGACACCCATTTTACAAGTACTTAACCCCACACAACGCAAACTTATTGAATCCCTTTGCATTAAAAACTTTCCCAACTTTAACATACTACAAGGTGAACACACTCGTGACCCCACCTTAAACAAAATTTTGAACACCACACCTTTTTTCAAAAAAATGAAAACTAAGTTTAACTAAATCTAAATTTAATTATTTTAACTTTTCTAACATAACAATCTTTATTTAAATATTTCATTTAGTCTTCAATTCATAGCGTCTGAAAGAGGATCTAGTAATTCAGTAAAGATCGAAAGCTAACGCTTTTAACATCTAGAAGACCATTTCATTATGTAAAAATTTATTACTAACTTCAGAGGGGTGAAATATCTTTCCGGAATGAATATTGTGTGTGAGAAAGATGGTAAAATCTTTAACAATTCAAATGTAACAATATAGATCAAATTTATTTACAGAATTAGTAAAATTTTTAGTACTAAAATTAGTAAGTATAGATCTATGGCTGACGAACTTGTCTCCTGGATTGAAAAATCATCAAGAAAAGGAGTTGCAATTGCTTTGGCTTTTCATTTTACATTGAATCTAACACGCGGCTTTCTAATTTCTTCATTAAGAGAAAGTCAAAAGTTCTTTTGAAATATCCAAAGGGCATGAAAATTTTTCATCAATGTTTGAGGGAAAATCTTACAAAAACATCACATTGCACATTTTCAATATGATTAAGAACAGTTTTGTCTCTAATGTTGGTGACCGCAATATAATACATAATTGAAAGGCGAATGAGAACAAAGTTGAAGAAATAATTTAACTTTAAAATTAGCTTATGGTTAAACATTTCAAAAGATTTGAGGTTTTTGAAGAATTCACAATGTCTTGATCCTTTTCAACCTACTCTAAAGTTTCAATAATTGTTTTATAAAACCCTTAATGGTAAGAACCCTTCGTAACTCTCCACCCACTTTGTTTCTCACATTCGTCTTAATTTTGACCATTTTATCTATAGAAAATCTCTTTCCTGTTTTTCTATTAAAATACGCCTTGGTGAGCCGAAACGGTGCACAGTTGTTTTTACTGTGCCAGTAAATTTTCTAATGTGTTAAGAGCAGTAAACATACAATACCGCTGGATATTTTCAACAGCTTCAATAATAAAACTTTTCATCATTGCTCCTGCACCATCATATCGTTGTCCAATGAGACAATCAAAACTTATTTAAACCTTCGCAGTACTGCCTCTCCTAAAGATTCTCCTTCTGTGCTTCCAAAGCCACTAAACCTTTGAAATCTTCAAGAACCACAAATGTTTTCCTCATTTCTATTAACATGTACTTTTAATTTTCTTTGATTGTTATTTTATTATTCTTTTAAATTATTATTATTATTATTATTATTATTATTATTATTATTATTATTATTATTATTATTATTATTATTATATTATTATTATTATTATTATTATTATTATTATTATTATTATTATTATTATTATTATTATTATTATTATTATTATTATTATTATTATTATTATTATTATTATTATTATTATTATTATTATTAT
>JABUQX010032182.1:0-2500 GCA_015478945.1 Trachelipus rathkii
GGTTGGAGAGAGATATATATATATTATTATAAAATTTATAATATATATATATATATTATATTGCATACATGTCTATACGACTACAATACTGAAAGAGTACTTTTAATAAATTTTGTAGCACCTATAAAAAAAAAAAAAAAAGTATATAATAGGTGCACTTTTAATATAAGAAAAAAGTACATGGAATTAGTTATCTTGTTTTTTCCATTAATAATGCTTATTTATTCTAATAAAAATTATACGCAATAAAGTAGTTAATAATTATGTACTTAAGTAGAAAGTCCTTTTTTTCTGGTATTTAAATGGAAGGGTTGGCTGCTATTTGTTGCAAATTGCTTACTGGAATGAAAAAAAAAATAAAAATAAAATAAAAAATATAAAAAAAAGTCTTTCACCACGAATGTGAAACGAAAGTTTAAACTTTTTTGCTTTATTTTTACTACGGTTTGTTTAAATTTTTTACTCAAATTTTTGAAAATTTGATCACTTCTTTATAAAAATAATTAAATTGCATATATATATATATATATATAATATATACTATATAATATTATATATATATAATATATATATATATTATATATATATATATAATATATATATATATAATATATATAATAATATATATTATATATAATATATTATATATAATATATATATATATAATATATATATATATATATATATATATATATATAAATTATTGCTAAAATATTAAACTATTATTATATATACTATTACAATTTTAAATGGTGAAACAAGAAACTATAAACAAAGAAAAATCATTAAAAATCCATGATTAAGAACGCTTATTTTCTTCGTATTCCTAATTACAAAACACGCGATTGCTTCCCTTTCAAAAATAAAACATGACCCAAAAAATAGGACTAAGAAAAAAATAGGAAAAAAAGAATTAGTATTAATTTTGATCAATAATTGCTTGTGTTTTTTGTGTGTTCTTACCCGTGTTTGTTGTTCATGTTGCTGTTCTATTGCAAAAAATATTTATGGATCCTTATAAACAAATTGTAACAATGGGATTTTTTTTGTATATAAATTTAATTTGTAATTAGTATAAACAAACACACATACACACACACACACACAATATATATATATAATATTATATATATATATATAATATATATATATATATATATTATAGTAAATATATATGATATATATATTATTATATATATTTTTTATATATAATATATATATATAAATATTTTTATACTTTTTTTTTTTTTTTTTTTTTTTTTTTTTTTTTTTTACAGATCACCACCACTCACGCGGGCTGGCCTGACGCAAGGAGGGGCGAAAATAAAAACATTCAAAAAAAACCCAACCCAAATCCCAGTCCTTAACCGCAAAGTGTTCCTCAGGTGAGCGCAGACGTGGGCTTAAAGAGAGGAAGATTAAATATAGTTGGAAAAACCGAAGAAGGCAAGGAGTTCCACAGAGCAGAAGTAGCTGAAAGAAAGAGGCACCACAACGAACAAGTCCGGGGTTTCGCAATATCTCACGCAGAATTCGGTGCGAGAGCAATGGCATCCGCCTTGGCAACGAGGGCGGCGCAAGGGGGAGGAATGCGAGAGGTCAACTCCCTGACATCTGCCGCTGCTAGTACCTATATGAAATAGGGTATGAGCGCCAACGTTACGTCCGGCAGAGATAGAGGTCAAGAGAGTTTGAAAGTAAGGGGACAGTTATTATCTCTTAGCTTTAGACTCAACCCTTTCCAATAGAAGGGTGGAGCCGGAGCCCTCCCAAATGTGAGAACAGTACTCATACAAGGGCGGATGAGGCCTATATAACTGGAGTAGCTGTACAGAGGAAAAAAATTCCTGCAGCCCTGTACAGAATCCACTTCTTTGAAGGCCATACCTAGCAACCATAAGAAATATGAGGTTTCCAAATAATTTGTTTGTTATGTTAAGACCTAAGTAATGTTTTAGTTATTTCACAGGAGAGACGTTTAGAGCCGTCGAAAAGAAATAATGGAAAGGTGGAGGTGTTTTTGAGAGGGAGATGGAGGAGAGAGTTGAGTTTTTAAAGAGTTAAATTTACAAGGTTGCGGTGACTCCACCGGGAAATCCTCATCCAATTTCGGCAAGAAAGATAATGCGGAAAGCTTAAGACGACGAAGGCAACTCTAGAAATGCAAAAGAGGGAGCAGATTTGAAATGAGTTGAAAAATGGAGAGTTGAGTCATGGGCATAAGAGTGAACAGAGTTGGAGGTACAGCTGAGGAGATCGTTGATGGAAAGTAGGAATAAGTTTGGAGATGAATACAGAACGCTTGCGGAACACGCACAAGTTAACTAGGAAAAGGAGGTAAGAGGACGCTAAACCATCACATAGAAGCTGGATATGAGGCGATCAGAGAGAAAACTAGACAAGATAAGCCAAGAGAGGGAGGAAACCCCAACGAAGGGAGCTTCAGAGAGCAGGACGCTGCCAAACCCGGTCCATAAAGGCTTGGATATTGTCAAGCGCG
>JABUQX010032182.1:5000-10000 GCA_015478945.1 Trachelipus rathkii
AGTGTCTATTATACATTAAGACAATGAATTATTTCACACTATTTTGCCATCATAATGAAGGGTTATTTTTGCTATGATTGATCATTGATATTCATTTTAAGATGTTTTTTGGCCTAAATGCAATTAATGATAATTAAATAATACTCGGTTTGGTTATAAATTTAGAAAAATTATTTAAGGCTTATATTAAAAGGCAGGAAAAATAGTTTTCACTTAAAATGAGGTTCATTCGAAGTCACGCCAAAGTTTTTTTTTTTTTTTTTTTTTTTTTTTTTTTTTTTTTTTTTTTTTTTTTTTTTTTTTTTTTTTTTTTTTTTTTTTTTTTTTTTTTTTTTTTTTTTAATTATTTTAAAAGATTCCGTATTTTACCAATTTATATTGAAGAAACTTCATTATCATTTAGGAGAAATAAAATATCCTAAGGCGTTAATGAACGAGTAATAATTTCCTTACACCCCGACAGAGTAGAGCACCCGAATTAATAGATATTTATTGGATAAAACGTATAATTTCAACTATTTAACGCACCTCCGCCGATGCAATGCGTCATAATTTGCTAAGGTTGGACTGCTTCTAATGACGGAATTTATTGCTTTATTGTTATAAAAGTCTAATTGACAAAGTCACGATTGGCAAAAGATAAATAGAAGAAAAAAATAAAGAGGAGGAAGGTATAAAGAAAATGATAATCATTTGGACACAAAGAAATGATTTCTTTCTACACGGAACCAAAGGAAACTCAGCTTAAAATATTATTATTAACAAACTTACAAATAGAGAAATCTTAAAAAAAAATATATATATAAAAGAAATATTACTACTACTGCTATTGCTACTATTATATATATATAATTGCTACTACTTAAAACTACCACTAATACTACTGCTATATACTGATGCTATTACTAATGCTAATTCTATTACTGCTACTACTATTACCGTAATAATAATAATAATAATAATAATAATAATAATAATAATAATAATAATAATAATAATAATAATAATAATAATAATAATAATAATAATAATAATAATATTGCAGTGAATGTAATGAAAAAATGAAGTGAGGGTAGAAAGTAAATTAAATGAACATTAATCCCTATTTATGAAAATAAGATTCACTCAACAATGAAGATTGAAGCACCAATAATAAGCTAGCTTTTAAATCCCTTAACAGCTTTCATTATAAAGCTTTATATTATTATTATTATTATTATTATTATTATTATTATTATTATTATATATTATTATTATATTATTATTTATTATTAATCATTATCATTTATCATTATCATTATCATGTATTATATTATTTATTATTATTATTATTATTATTATTATTTATTATTATTTTATATTGATTTATTATTATTATTATTATTATTATTATGTTTATTGCACACTGCCACACAGTAGTAAGTAGTAGAAGCACAAATAGTAACATTAGTAGTAAGAGAGGCAGAAGCAGTAACTGCATCACTGCAGTGCTAGAAATAACACTTTATAAATATATATATATATATTATATAATATATAATATATATAGTCATATATATATGATATTATATAAAAATAATATATATATAATATATATATATATATATATATAATATATATATGGGAAAAGGGAACCATTTCGCCCACTCACCCTATTGTTTTATTATATAGTGCTAAGCAAATCTTTTTCATGTAATCAAATTCTGGCCTTGTGTCTACTCTCAGTTAACATCTAGTCAAGTCGTCAATGTGAGAGTTTGCATAAATTTTTTTGTCCAAATATAATTTTTTTCACATTTTCTGTAACTTTTACAGGTAGGAATTTTTGCATTTTTTAAAAACAAATTCGTAACAACATAGTTATCTTTTAGGTCCAATAAATATTTATGCTCTGATTTTGGCGCACATTAGAATTTGTTTCAATATTTTGAATAGTTAGGCTATAGAACAATCAAAATGACTGACTGGTGAAGAGGGGTTATGACGCCCAATCTGGTGGACGAAATTACTCCATATATTAAAATATATAACTTGGATTATTATTTTATTAGTTTTCAATTTTTTTATTATTTTTATATACGTTATTGCTTTTAATATATTGTATATTTTCATCCCCAGAAAGAGGAACTATGATGACAATATATGTGCAATTAAATGAGCAATAATATTTTTCAAATTTTTCAAAATTTTCAATTTTTCTAAATTTTCAATTTTTCAAAATTTTCAATATTTTCAACATTTTCAATTTCAATTTTCACTTCTGAGTCAATTTCAGAACAAAAAACTTAATAATAAATCTTTTTGCTAACCATAATTTTACTTTTTTATAGAAATTTTTATGAAGACGAAGTAGTTCCACTGATGAGCATTTTAGCCCAATCCATTGAGCGTCGGCTGTCCCGACAGTTTCAACAATTTCAAAATAAATAATTATATTTCCATTATCACTACGAAATTTAGGAAATGCGTTTTAATAAGAATTGAGTGAATTAATATACTTTGTACGCTTATTATTATTATTATTATTATTATTATTATTATTATTATTATTATTATTATTATTATTATTATTATTATTATTATTATTATTATTATTATTATTATTTCTAAATGCCTCTAATGTTATAAATGAAATATCCTTACTATGACAAACCTGACCCCCTTTATATATATATATATAGTATGTTATTGTTATATTTTTTATATATATAGATAATTGTAATTATATATAATTATATATAATATATATATATATATATAGTAATTATAATATAATAATATATTTATAATATAATATAGTGTGCATGGTGTTTTGGTGTATGTTAGGTGCGTGTTTGTGGTGTGTGTAGGTTGTGGTGTATGTGGTTGTGTGATCGTGTGGTGTGGGTGTGGTGTGTGTTGGTTGTGTCGTGGTGTAAAAGAAAGAAAAGTATAGTAAATGAAAAAGTGGAATCATTAAGTGTGAGAAATGAAACAAATAAAGAGTCGCTTAATACCGAGGTCGATTCGTCCCCATTTGAGAAGCGTCCTTTTTTGTCATCATCGCCCATGATTTGATTGCTCATCCTAAAAACTGGCCAGTCCACGTTTCAGTGCCTCAGTTCGAGTTCCTTCAGCCTGCTATTTCACGAAGAGGAAGAAGAAGACAGAAAGAAGAAAGAAGAAGAAGAAGAAGAAGAAATGAAGAAAGGAGGAGGAAGAAAAAAGAAGAAGAAAAGAAGAAGAAACAAAATGACAAAATAGGAAATTGAAGATAAAAAAACGAAATGTATAATGATAGTGAATCAATAATCCGTACTTCAATAAAGTAATAATAATAATATATTAATAAATAATATAATAATAATAAAATAATAATAATAATAATAATAATTAAAATATAATAAATAATAATAATAATAATAATAAATAATAATAATAATAATAAATAATAACATTAATAATTAAAGCTATATATATGATAATATATATATATATGGTATATATATAGTTATTATCTATATATATATATATATAATATTATATTATATTATATATATAATATATATATATATATATATTATAATATATTAATTATAATATATTTATAATATAATAATTATATTATATATAATATAATATATATATACATATATATATATATTATAATATATATATATATATATATATTATATATATATAATATATATATAAATAATATAATAAATTATATATATATATTATATACTATATATATACTATATATATATATATATAGTATATATATATAATTAATAAAAGAGATAGAGAGAGAGAGAGAGAGAGAGAAGAGAGAGAGGAGAGGAGAGAGAGAGAGAGAGAGAGAGAGAGAGAGAGGACACGGGGAAAACGACAGAAGAAAAAATAGCTCGATAGAGTTGAACGGGAATTCAAACCGTGTGCTATTAACGTAGATGAACTTCCTAAAAGTATAACATGAGTGATAAATTGTGAGGAAAATGATCACGATCAAATAATGACTACAAGTATTTATATATATTATATTAATATATATATATATATAATAGTATATAATAATATATATATATATATAATATATATATATTATATATATATATATAGTATATATATATATATAGTATATATTGGGTTTGTTGGGAGGTGGGTTTTTATGTGTTTTTTGGGTATATGATTATATATAATATATCAGTGGCGACTTCCAGTAACTTTTGACTACCTGGCCTCTCGTCGTCGTCTCTCTACTCCTCTCTCTTCCTCACATCCCTCTCTCTCTATATTATATATATAATATATATATATATATATATATATAGATATATATATATATATATATATAATAAGTATATATATAATAATTAATTAGAATTACTTAAGGTTATTGCTAATTTTTACCGTTTCTTTAAATATAAATATATATATATAATGGGTAACTGTTATTGTTTTTTCACTCCCTCTATTTCAGATAGGCCCAGGCCGTCAGTTTTTTAATAATGTGAAATTTGAAAAATGAGCATTTCCTTTAAATTTTTTATAATAAAATTTAAAACATCTCTTATATGTATTATGTTAATAATTTTCTTTCATAGACCTAATTGTTCACAAAAAAAATTAGAGATTATTTTATCGTGAACTTTATCGAATTGTTGTAGAAGATGCGATCGTTTCATAATCGATAACTGCGGGCTAAGCTCGAGTTATGGCGCCGAATGCTAAGATATATAGTATTAATATATAATATAATATATATAGATATAATATATATATATATATATATATATATAATATAATAATATATATATATATAATATATATATATATATTACTATATATATAATATATATATATAGATATATATATATATCTATAAATATAATATATATTATATATATAATAATATAATAATATATATATATATATATTTAGAATATATATTATATTATATATAAATATAGATATATAAATTATATATATATAATATATATACTAACTCTTTCTAAATG
>JABUQX010032182.1:25000-27500 GCA_015478945.1 Trachelipus rathkii
CCCCAATGCTGATGACTCAACTCTCCATTCTTCAGCTCATTTCAAATCTGCCCCCTCTTTTGCATCTAGAGTTTAATCTCGTCTGCAGCTTTCAGATTGAATCTGGTCGGTATTTCTCAGTGGGGTAACAGCAATCTTGTGAAGTTCAACTCTAAAAATTCAACTTCTTCACATCTTCCATTCTAAAACACCTCCAAACCTTCCTATTCCCTTCGACGGGTCTAACGTCTCACCTGTTAACAGCATAAGCATTCTTGAACTGATCATAAATAGCGAATTATCTTGGAGACCCCATATCACTTCGGTTGCTAAGTTGGCCTCAAAGAAGCTAAAAATTCTGTTCAGATTGTTTAAATATTTTTCTTCTGCTCAGTTACTCCAGTTATATAAGGGTCTTATCAGCCCCTGTATAGAGTACTGTTCTCACATTTGGGATGGTTCCGGTGCCACCCTTCTTTTGGATAGGGTTGAGACTAAGGCTAAGAGACTTATAAACTGTTCCCTACTTTCTGAATTCCTTGACCCTCCTTGTCTGCGACATAACATTGGAGCACTGCTCGATGGAACTAACCTCTCTTATTACTCTACCACTGCGTCATCCTCGTAGCAGAAGAGATGCCTTGTTCTCACATGAATATTGTGTGTAATTGGGAGACTCAGCTCGTTCTTTATGGTGCCTCCTTCTTTCAGCCACATCTGTTTTGTGGAACTCCTTGCCTTCATCCTTCTGTATTCAATCTTCCTCTCCTTAAGGCCCACGTCTGTGCCCACCTTAAGGAATTGCGTTAGGAAAGGATTTGGGTGTTTTTATTTTTCTATTTTACTTTCCGTTTGTTTTTTATGTTATTTATTTATTTTTTTGGCCCCTCCTAGAAAAGGGCTCTGCCCGTGAGTAGTCGTTATATATATATGTATATATGATATATATATATATATATATAATATATATATATAGTATATATATATATATATATATAATATATATATATATATATTATATAATATATATATATATATATGTAATAGGGGCCCTGCCTTGTGTAGAGTGATAAGGTATATTATAATAGTTATATTATATTATTATATATATATATATTATTATATAGTATATAATATATATATATATATATATATATAATATATTATATATATATATAATTATTATATATATATAATATATAATAATATATATATATATATAATATATATAGATTATATATATATATAATATATAATATATATATATAATATAGTATATATATTAATATCAAAACTTTTTTTTTATACTGATCCGTTATAACTGTTGAAATTGCGCTATAATTTTTACTTGTATTATTAATTATAATGAATATTTAATAGCATTCACTTTTATCAAAGCTGGAATTTACTTCAACTGATAATTTTCTACGTAGAATGATGTGTAATATAGCACAGTTATTTAAATGTAATTTGATCAATATATATATATATATATTATTATAGTAATATATATATATATGATATATGTATATATATATATATATATTATATATATATAGTATATATATATATATATATAATTATGTATATATATGTTTATATATGTATATTATATATATTATAGTTATTTATTATTTATTTATATATATATTATTATTATAGTATATATATTATATATATTAATATTATATATGTTATATATATATATTATATATATATATATCTAATATAAATATATATATATATATATATATATATATACATAAAAAATACATTTTTAAATTATAATATAATGGTTCGTGTGTTAAAATCAAATGACAGTTATTCAAGTTCTGGTTAGCATAGTAAATGAATGTTTAGTGAGTGAGGTAATTGCTAAAATCCTCAACATTCAAATGGGTATGCTGGTGTAAGATTAAATTTATTTAAAAAAAATTCTTAAAATGAATTGAATAGGATTGGTAAACATGGAACGATGGCTCATGAAAATGCTCTCTAACTGGTTTTAAAAAATCATCAAGAAAAGGAATTGCAATTGCTTTATGTTTCTTTTGTTTTTTGTCCGATTCTGATACTCGGCAATCTCGTTTCTTCATTAACAAAAAGTATAAATGTTCTTTTGCAACTCCCAAAATGCTCAAAAGAGATTTTATCGTTGCTTATGAGAAAATCTTTCAAAACAAGCCTCACATTTTCAAGATGATTAAGATCAGTTGCTGTACTGATTGAAGGAGGCTGAAATGTAAAACATAATGGAAGAGATGATGGTAAATAATGGGAAGAGTGAAGGTAAATAAGGAATGAGTGAGGGTAATAATGGAAGAGTGAAGGTAAAAATGGAATGAGTGAAGGATGAAGTAATTGGAATGAGTGAAGTGTAAATATTGGAAGGAGTGTGAAGGTAAATAATGATGAAGAGTGAAACGTAATAGTGAAGAGTGATAGTAAATAAGGGAAGAACGAAGGTAAATATTAAAGAGTGAAGGTAAACAATGGAAGAGGTGAAGGTAAATTATGGAAA
>JABUQX010032182.1:40000-42408 GCA_015478945.1 Trachelipus rathkii
GGAGTTGAGTTGAATAGGCCAACTGTAACCTACTATTGTCCGTTCCTGTATACCTCCGCAAAAAAGACAGCACTCCTGGCGTTGCAAGGGATCGCAGGGTCAAGTTCGAGAACCTTGCCACATCTGAGCCATTCCTCGAAACGACTGTGATTAATGAAATATGTACTCATCGTGCAACTTGTACAGGTCTCAGACAGAAATTATATTATGCACCACCGTGTAGAGTTTTCATTGTTACAGCAACAAACAATACTTATATCGGTGTTGCAAATCGTTATGCCTCTACACAAAATGAGGCGTCATTTGGCCGGATGCAGTTCGAATTTCCATCACAACCACATCTAGCCACAGCAAATCCACGGCATAGTTCTGAGCAGGGCACCAGCACAATTCTTGGATTATATGTGGGGCTAGTATTATTGCGTGACAGCTATCGACCATATTCTCTATCGGAGCACCTGAAGTCGCCTCAGTCATATCTGTAGTTCGTAACGGGTGAAGGATGAATTGCCAGCACTCCCTCGAGAATGTTCTGTGAGTATCCTAGGCCATGTCTCGTTCACGCATGATGTACCCCAGCTTTATTTGCGGCGGACAAGCCAGTTTGCCATACCTTGACGGTACAATACCGCTAATCGTTGGATTGAACGCGGAGCACATTTGCAATGGCCACCACGTCCCCCCCCCCCCCGACCTCAACACCTTAGATTACTTTTTTGGGGCACCTTCAGATAACTTGTTGTAACAGGGACCTGGTAATCCCTGAAGTTTTGTTTACATTACGGTCAACGATCGTGATGTGCTGACCAAATTCGTCGGTGAAGCGGAATTTCCTAAGATTGGCTTACTCCATGATGAAAGGTATGACAGCCTGCATTTTATAAACGGTGGCATTTTGAACACCTACTATGAATAGGGAAACGATGGATATCACACTAACATGTATTATGTATGTGTAAATACTATTTAGTAATATGTAATGTTGTTTCTGTATGCTGTACTACTGGCAGTAGAAAGGGTTGCCTATACCCCTCTACCGTGTATTCCCCGACCTCATGGTCCATTTAATGAGATATTTTCACACCTCACCGTTTTATAACGTCACAGAGTTTTTGTCTGTTTAATTAGTATCCACCCTGTTAATATTATAGTATATATACTATTATATTATATATATATATATTATATATATATATATCATATATATATATAAATCTTATATATATAATATTATAATAATATATATATTATATAATCTATAGATATTTATATATATATATATATATAGATATATATAATATATATATATTTTAATATATATATATATATATATATTATATATATATATTATTAAATATTATATATATATATATATTATATATTATATATATATATAGTTATATATATTTAATAATATTATAATAATCATACTGGAAGGATTTCCAAAAATGCCTCAATCAATTTAACTCTTTGCTAAAAATCAAATACTTCCATTTCAATAAATTAGAAGAGAGCATTATTTTAAGGCCATGATTAAGGTTAACGGACATTATTAAGTCCTTTAAATTGAATTAATCAAACGGTCAATTAAGGAATACTTTATGCGGAAAGAGAAAAGACGACTCATAAGTTTTTAATCTTCAAAAAAATATACGCTCCATTTAATGCCCAAAGGCCTAGAAGAAAAAAAATGTTGTAATTAAGCGTAATGAGGAGGCTTGAAGGAAGCGATGGTGAATGAAAAGAGAAAGAGAAAAGGAAGGTACGAAAAAAATATGAAGACTAAATGAAGAAGATTGAAAAAAACACTGGAAGAAGAGAATAAAGATTAAATAAAAAGAAAAAGGCAATCAACAACAACAACACACAACAACAACAAACAACAACACAACAACAACAAAACAACAACCACAACAACAACAAATTTCATTGAAATTTAAACCCACCACCCCTCACCACACACCACCAACAACAACAACAACAACAACAACAACAACAACACAGCAACAAACAAAACAAAACAACAACAAAACAACACAAATATTTAATGGAATTTAAAGTTCTCAGTTTCTCTCTCTTCACTCTCTTCTCCTGATCTATTTCTTGTTTCTTCTGCTTCCCTTTTATTCTCGTCTTTTTTCTTCGTCTTTTCTCCCATTTCTACTAAACCTTTTTAATCTACATATCCGATATTTTTTCCTTTCTATTCTATTTTTTATAACAAAGATTTCACAAACTCTTATATAAAACCTTCCCCTTTGTTTAAAGGATTTTTTCAGTTATGTATTTGTAACTGCTCTCTCTTCTCTCATTCTCTGCTCTCTCTTCTCTTCTCTCTCATCTCTCTCTCCTTTCTCTCTCTCTCCTCTCTCTCCTCTCGTCTCTCTCTCTCTTCTCTCTCTCTCTCT
>JABUQX010032183.1:7500-13524 GCA_015478945.1 Trachelipus rathkii
CTTTTGTAAGAGTTTTCTTTGTTGTCCTTGGCTCAGGTTTTTCTTCCTAAAACTGCCGGTAGTCAATATAAACGATTGATGGCTTTTAGGATTCAAGCTTGAAGTATTAGTCAATTGCTAGTAATTTCACCTCCACCTCAATATTTTCTTCTTTGTGAAAGTTAATAAGCTCTTGGTTGAAATTGATATTTTGAAAAAATTTCTTCAAATATTTCCGAATGGTACATAATAGTTCGAGAGATGCTTCTGCCTTTATTTTCTCATATTTACTTTGGCAAAAGTTGGCGATTTGTTGCTTGCAATAAGCTTGTTTGAGTTTCTGCCAATAGCTTATATTTTGCTTGGCAGTGATCTTCATATATACTATTTTTAGCTTAATATTTTGCTTTCTTTAGCCTTTATTCTATATACAAGCCCTTTATGTCGCCACACCCTGTATTCTGATTTCCTCAGCAGTTTTCTCTGTTTTGCAATCATTTATGCTTTTCTACCCTTCTAATATTTTGGTAATATTTTGTAACCATAGTTGATGCTCACATAGTAATGAATTTCCTTTAATTCTTATTTTCCTTTTTTTGTTTCCTTTTTTTATATTTTAATGGAAAATATAATATATTCTCCCTTTTGCTAAGAATATTAAGTTTTCTTGTTATTCTTAGCTTCCTTAGAGTTTATAATTCTGTTGTCTTCTTGTCATAATCCTGCACTTTCTCTCAGCAAGATCAATTTTGTTATTGGTCTTTTCAAAACTGTTGTAGTTAAAGTATTTTTGTCTTTGTTTATTTTCACATCTACTATTCTCACTCTGTTTGAGTCATCTTTATAAACTTTTACTATTTTTCCTAAATTCCACATATTCCTTGGTTTGAAGTCATCTATTGAAAGAACTAAATCTCCCACTTTGTGTGATTCTTTTTCTGCTAACCATTTACTTCTTTTTTGCAATAAAGGGACATATTCTTTGATCCATCTTTTCCAAAATAAATCAGCAAGATACTGGACTTGTTTCCATCTTTTATATAAGTAACAATCTTTGTCCTGAAATAATCCTGGAGGAAAAGTTATATTGCCTTTAAGGGTTAGTAGATGATTTGGTGTCAAAGCTTCTAAGTTTTCTAAATCATTGGAAACTTCTGTTATTGGTCTGTTGTTTATAATGAATTCTATTTCACAGAACAAAGTGTTCAAGTTATCATCTGTCAACCTTATTGGCTGTTCTAAGAGTGAAGCTTGTAATATGTTTCTTACAGTTCTAATGTGTCTCTCAAAATGACCTCCTTTATGAGAAGAATGAGGGGGTTGGAATAACCACTGTATTTCTTTTTGCTCAAAGAATTTAATTACTTGCTTATTATTCCAATTTTTAACTTGTTGCCTTCAATTCTTATTTAGGGCTTTTACAAAAATTCAATCCAATTATCTGATCGGATCATTCAGCGATTGCCGTCTGCGGCTGATAAATTTCTAGAGCATTGATAAAAGGCATCAGTATCTAATGAATATGAGCATTTCAAAAATGAAGCTGCTCTACTATTTAAACAATGAGGAAAATTAAATCCATTATCTTTTTTCCTCCCGACGTTTTCCTGTAACCTTAATACGAAGTACATGCATCCACGGCAGCAATTCCAATGCTCGTAAATGGTGGTGTATCACATTCTAATCTATCTTTGGGCAAATCTCCCATCAACTGCTGAGTTGGCCTTGTATGGAGCTTTCTACAAATTATGCAATCTTTTAAGATCTTCTTAATACTTCTGCTTGCTCCAATAATAGAGTACTTTTCTCTTAAAGCATTTAAAACTGTTTGTTTTCCTAAATGTTTATTAATTCTATGGTAATGTCTCATTATTAACATTGTAACATGGCTATTTGGCAAGATAATTGGATGTTTAAAATCATATGATACATCATTCAGATTTTTATTCCTCCCACCTACCCTAAATATTCCATTATCATCTAAAATGGTAGGAATTTTGCCAAAATGTGATTTATGCAAAATAGCTTCTTTTTTTTAATTTTGTATTGTATATCATGAAATTCTTTATTTTGTACATATTTGTAAATAGCCTTTTCTGCATCTTTTAATTCTGTGATTGTCATTGCACCTTTATTCCAGGTTTTCTTAGGCAAATTTTCTTTAACTCTTAAAATCCATGCCACCTTTACCTTTAATTTCATCCAATCTGACACAGAATGTATGAGCTTGTCTGTTGAACTTTCTTGTAGTTTTATGGCCATTATTGGTTTATTTTTTATAATTTCATCATTTTCATCATCTAATTTAATTTCTTTATTTTGCTCAGGCAATGAGGCTTTTGTCTTTTGTACGAAAAATTCTGGACCAGTGCGTCCATAGCTTATTTGTTCAAAAAGAACTCTTAACAGATGCCTTGCTGCTAATATCTGATATATTTAAGCTTGCCTGGTACATAATTCCATTGGCTTATATTTGTTTGTGATCTAATATAGTTAACTCTATTGTGTACAAATCTTTTGAATCTTTTTGATTCATTTTTAATATATTGTAGTACAATTTCACTATCTATCCAAAAATACTCTTGTTTTATGTTAATATTTAATTCATCTTTTAAAATTTGGTATGTTAACTGCTAATTTTGCTGCACCTAATTCTATTCTTGGGATAGTTAACATCAAATTTTTATTTAATGGTATCAATCTTGTTTTAGATAACACCAATGAACAATATATTTCATCATTCTCTCCAATGAATCTTATAAATGCTACTGCAGCATATGCAATTTGTGAACCATCTGAAAAATAATGTAGTTCTACACTTTTATACTTTAGACAATTTGGATTATATGCCCTAGGAACTTGAAAATCATTTAGCTTATTAACATCACTTAGCCATTTTATGTAACCTTTTTTATATCTGATGGGATTTCATCATCCCAATTAACTTTTTTATCACATAAATTTTGAAATATTTTTTAGCTACTAAAGTACTGGGATAATAAATCCCAGTGGATCGTATATAGAAAAAATGCAACTGAAGTATGGCTTCGTTTTTCTGTAATTCTTATTTTGTATATCGTACTCTGCTATTATTTAAATCTATTTTCTTTAACTCGGTTAGGATTTGTACTTCATGTGAAGGGTAATTTATATCTTCTAATGGATAAGTTTATTATATAAATCTTATTTAAATCTTACTTTTACAAGTTTCTAAAAATTTCTTTGAATTACTTGCTACTTGATGCAGAGTTAGCCCAAATGACTAATTTTTTAAAATATTCTTTTTATCCCAACTTCCGGTAACTATATACCCTCATATTCTTTGATTTCTAATCATGAAATTTTAAAATTCATTTTCTATATTCTATATATTATAATTTCTAGGTATGGTATCTTGCTAGATTACTGGAATTTTTCTCTCATATAGATTTGTAGTTTTTTCAAGAGCATAATTTGGCAATTGAGGTGAGCTCACACTTGCCATGGGTGAACTTTAACTCTATATTTCTTCTGGAGTTTTTATCTAATATTAGCCAATCCTGGGAACCAGTAAGAAGCGCTGAGTTTTATTTTCTTTATCTTTATCAAGTACCTGTATTTGATAAGAACATCTTCTCTATATCTGCTATGAAAGCATATTTCTCTTTCCTGAACCTAAAAAGGATGCCTTGTAGATTGAAAATATAGTCTGGGCCTGTGAATAAACTATTAATTTAAAGATGAAATACTCCTTGTATGGTAAAGCTGCATTGAATACTACTCTCAATTTTTTCTTTTGTGGAGTAATTTAGCTATGATGTGTCAAATAGAATCTGTCATGATTAATTATTTCATGTTTCTTAATCTTTACTACAAAATTTAGTTTTAACATTTCATCTTATGTTATCACTATGATTGTTTACATAATTTTTATTCTTTCAAAAATTGTTATAATTTTATATGAGTACAATCTTGCTAAAGCTTGATTTTTGTTATTAGGAAAATGCTTAATTTTAATTTTCTTTTTTTATAATGGTAAACCAACTTGAAATTTAGCCTGTAGTTTGTTCTTTTCAAAATGTATTTTCAATCCTTATTTTCCCCACTTTAAATCTTATATACTGTCACAGACTTGTTCAGGATTCTTTTCATGAAAACTCTCTAAGCAATAAATTATTATCACAAGCAACATTATCATCTTCTTCTTGTATTTGTGTTTTAATGAGCATATTAAAGCCATAAATGCTGGGATAACCATCTGGTGTTGGAACCTTGTAAAGCCTTCCAAATGAATACTTAGACTGTAAATAAAAAAAGGATTTTTATAATGACCTTTTACTACTTCTATGGGTTTTAGCAATTTACTTTGATTCATCCCTATTAATAATCTAATTTTTGATTCTATGAAGTTAAAGGGCATATGACTCAAATATTCTAATCCATTTATATCTTTGATAGATGGACTCACTTCTATTTTAAAAGGCCAATTTTCTTTGCAGTATACAAAGTATTTATGGTTTCAGATTTCCTCATCTCAATATCATAGATTTCTAGATTGTTTAGAATGTATGTTTTTATTTTATGTTGTCCATACATTGTAGTTATATCTATATCTTTATGAGGTTTCATATATGACATACCTAATTCTGTGGCTATATCTAAATCCATAAAACATGCTGAAGAATATGTATCTAAACCCATGTATGTCTTAATCACTTTATCTTTACCTTTAAGCTTGATTTTAACTGGCACCGCAGGATAAAATAGCTTTCTATTACTTACTTTTGTTTGAAAGTTTTTTGCCTCATTACTTCCTGATTCTTTTGACTCTACTTTCTTATCTTTATATTCTAAATTCACAGTGAGTGCTGCTGGTGAGGGATTTGAGCCATCTTGCTCTTTCTTTGTTGAATTGGCACTATCTTTTTCTCTATGCAGAAATGTTAGATGTTGCTTATTACATCTTTCACATTTTTCTGGCCTTTTACAATTACTACTAAAGTGATTTGATCTGAGGCACTTAAAGCATAATTTATTGTCTTTAATGAACTTTGGTTAATTTCATCTTGGCGTTTGTTTTTCTAGAATTTTGGGCATTTAATTATACTATGATTATCCTTTTTACAAAAATTACATAACTGAGATTTATTAATATTATTATTATTACTACCATTATTCTTATTTTTATCTTCATTATTATTATCATAATTTATATTATTATTATTATTAACATTTTTATTGTTATTTCTATGGTCATTATTATTTTCCTTTGTATAAAGTGACTTACCTTTTTCACCTTTAATTTTATTTGTTTTGGTTTTGTATCAATGCCAAGTTCTCCAAACAATGGTGTATTCATGATCCCTGCTTCTTTTTCAACAAACTTTGCGAATGTAGCTAAAATTGTACCTTTTTATTTTATCATACATACTGATTTAACTTTATTTCTCCATTTAATGCACGCTGTTTGTAAGGGAAGTTTTTTAACTGATTCTTAAATAGGCACCAGTAGGACATTAATTCATTCAATGGAGTAATATTTCCCATTGCATTAATTACTCGCATCTAAAAACAAAGAAAATTCTGCCATAGTTCACCATCTTCATTCTAATTTCATTCAATCTCTCAACTTTTTCAAGTATGTATTAGCAATAACTTGTTCATTTCCATACTGTGTCTCGAGTTTTTCTACTGCCTTTTTATAACTTATATTTTCATCCATATGCATACAACTTCTCACTATATTTTCTGCTTTACCTTCTGTATACTTGATTAAATAGGAAAGCTTGTTCATTTCATTTTCACATTTTCCTTCTATATTGGTTTTTAAAAGCTAGAATAAAGTCTTTAAATTTAGTCGAGATCCTTTCCAAAATACCTCAGGCTAACATATTGGAAGAAAGGATTCTTGATAACTTACTTCTAACTTTTTGTTTTAAAATTTCTAGCTGAGTATAGGGGGGGACTCCTGGATTATTTGATTTTCACGTCGGTATATGGGCTATTGGGGTAGTTTTAGTACTGGAAAAGAAATTTACATTTTTTTTTCATTTTTAGAGAGGTATC
>JABUQX010032184.1:0-10000 GCA_015478945.1 Trachelipus rathkii
GTAGAAATTATAGGGGAATTAGTTTATTGAGTGTTCAGTGTTGTAGGGAAGATATATGCTGGTATTTTGGTCGAAAGAGTGCGTCGAGTGACTGGAGGACTGATTGGTGAAGAACAAGGTGCGTTTAGAAGTGGTAGAGGATGTGTGGATCAAATCTTTACATTGAAATAAATGATTGAGAAAATGATGGAGAAAAAGAATAAATTGTATTTAGGTTTTATGGATTTACAACAGGCGTATGACAGGGAAGCTCTATGGCAGGTGTTAGTGATATATGGTGGTGGTGGTAGGCTTCTGAATGGAATAAAAAGTATGTATGACGATAGTGAGGCGTGTGTAAGAATAAATGGTGTCAAAAATGATTGGTTTAGTATTAATAGAGGAGTGAGGCAGGGTTGTGTTATGTCTCCTTGGTTATTCAATTTGTATATTGGATGGGGTTATGAAAGAATTAGAGGTGGGGGTGGCAGGAAATGGTGTTAGAATGATGGAGAATGGAGATGAGTGGAGGGTGCCCTACCTATTATATGCGGATGATTTGGTTTTGTGTGGCGAATCTGAAGAGTTTGAGAGGATTGGTAGAGAGATTTGGCAGGGTGTGTAAAAGGAGGGGTTTGAAAATAAACGTAGATAAGAGTAAGGTTATGGTTATGAGTGAGGAACAGTCCCGGTGTGAAGTTATGTTAGATGTTGAGCAGCGGGAAAGTGTGTTGAGGTGTTGTTTAAAGTGGTAGGGTATGTGAGTGTTGGACTGAGAAGGAACGGATTGATGCATGAGTGTAATTATGGAAGTTGTGAATGGCAGGAAGGTGGCTGGTGCAATTAAATCGTTGGTGAATGTAAAGGGACTAAATCTTGAGTGCGCTAGGGTCTTACATGAGGGTAAATTGTTATTACCTGTGTTATTGTATAGTAAGTGAGACTATGGTCTTTGAATAAGAAGTGTAGATCTAAAGTTCCATGTGTTCCAGATGGACAATCTTAAAGGGGGTGTGCTAGGTGTGGAGAAGAATTGATAAATGGAGGAATGAACTTATAAGAGAGTATTGTGGTGTGAAGAAAGGGATAATGAGAGAATAAATGAAGTATGTTGAGATGGTTGGTCATATGGAAAGGATGAATGATAGTCGGTCTGGTTAAGCGGATGTATAGTGGCGAGTGTGTTGGGAACCGACGCGGCTGGGAGACCATAGAAAAAGTGGATATGAGTCAGTAAACGAATGTCTGAAGGAGTGAAATGTGAGTTTTGGCAGAGGCGAGAATAAAGGTGCATCATAGGAGTGAATAGCGGGGCTTTTGAGGGGGTATGGTTGTGGCCCCCTGGTCCAAGGGATGAACCTTACATTGACGATTTACAATAGTGAGGGTCCGTCGCGGTCCGTTGAAGCTCTAGGGTGGGATTTTCAGACTGCGACGAGTTCTCACTATTTAATGGTACAGAGGGGGCGGTAAAGGCTGGGTTTCTTTTCCGACTTTTGTCATATTCTTCTACTGCTTTTTCTTTTCCGATGCATGACACGACCTTACCCCCAGTCTTGGGGCAAAGAGGTAGATAAAGAAAGAAAGAGAAAAAGAAATATATATATATAATATATATAATATATATATATATATATAGTATATAATATATATATATATTATATATATATATATATATATAAATTATATATATATCTTTTCTCTTTCTTTATCTTCCTTATATTTTCCAAAGAATGGGAGTAAGGTGCGTGTCGAGCATCGAAAAGAAAGCAGTAGAAGAATATGACAAAAGTCGAAAAGAAAGACCAGCCTTAACCGCCCCGGTCAGTGTAATTGCTTTGATTAATGTTTTGATCTTATAGTGAGTTTAGGACGCTGCTTCGCATGGCAGTCAGAAAATCCACGCCTAAATGCTTCATGGGAAGCGATGGAACACTCCTAGATGTAGATCGTCAATGTAAGGGTTAATCCTTGGCCCAGGTGGGCCACAACCATACCCCCTCACATCCCCCGCCATTCACTCCTGTTATATACACCTTTCTTCTCGCCTCTACCAAACTCACATTTTCTCCTGCAAACATTCGTTTACTGACTCAATCCAGTTTTTCTTTGGTCTCGCCAGCCGGTCGGTTCCCAACACACTCGCCAATATACATCCGCCTTTAAACCAGCGACTATCATTCATCTTTCCACATTAACCAAACCATCTCAACATACTTTCATCTATATTCTCACATTTATCCCTTTCTTTCACACCACAATACTCTCTAATATACGTTCATTCCTCTTTTATCAATTCTTCTCACACCTTAAGCACACCCCCTAAGATTGTCATCTGAACACCTTGAACTTTAGATCTACACTTCTTATTCAAGACCATAAGTCTCACTACTATACAATAACCACAGGTAACACATACCCTCATGTAAGACCCTAGCACACTTCAAGACTTAGTCCCTTTACATTCACCATTCATTATATATATATATATAATATAATATATTATATATATATATATATATATATATATATATATATATATATTATATATATATATATATATATTATTATATATATATATAATTATAATATATATATAATATAAATATATATATATATATATATATATATATATATATATATATATAAATATTATATATATATATATATATATATATATATTTAATATATATATATATATATATATATATATATAATATATAATATATATATATATATATTATATAATAAATAAAATTTTATATATATATATATGATATAATATATATGTTTAAAGTAAAATAATAGTTATTCTTACCATTCGATTTATTTCGAAGAATATTTACTGGTTGGAGTTGTTATTTCCATTTTAATTTGGATTTGAATATGTATAAATTTGTGATATAAGTTTCTTTTTCTTGTTCTTGATTTGTTCTTGTTCATTATATATATCTTACTTTATTTATTCCTTCTTGATTTTATTATTTGTTACTTTGTTTATTTTTTTATTTACTTTTACTTTTTTATAATATTTAAATTTTATTTCTTTATTTTTAACCATAAATTACTTATTAAGATTATAATCAAATTTTCACCTATATTATAATAATTCTATATCAATTTTTTCTGTAATGAGAAGAAATGATTATAAGAATTTATCATTCTTCCCCCTCTCTGCTTCTTCAAATTTGTTTTTAGTCATCTTACATTTGAAGAAGTTCTTTTATGCTGTCGTATTTTCATTTTTATCCTTCACTCCTTGTGAGATTACATTCTTCATTTTTTTATTATGTAATTCTTTGGGTGAAAATATCAGCAAATTGATCATTACTATTCACCCATTCTATTTTTTTTACTTCCTGATTATTTAGATATTCTCTTATTGCTGATATGATGATCCTCATGCTTTTAATTTTTGATTGTCTTTCTGACATTAGAGTATCTACAAGTGTCTTACTATCTGTTCTTATAATTATAGGTATCTTATTATTAGTAATTTCTTCCCACATTTTTTGAATATATAATGTTTGTTCAATGCCTTCAAGTAAACTATTTGCCTCTGCTTGTATAACTGAATGATTCACTTTCTTTGATTTATTTGATTTCCACATTATGGGTATCATTTTTCCTTTTTTATCTACAGCAAAAATAATGCATCCTAGTTGTGTTTTATCTCCTTCTCTATTAGCAAATGATGAATCACAATATGTTATTAATTTCTCAATCTTCTCATTATTTATTTGTATGATATTTAAATTCATTTCTGTATTTTTTTTATTAATCTATTAAGTTCTTTATAATCTTTAATACTCAGTTCTTTTTCTCCCTTGCTCATTTTACTAACTATATACGCTAAATCTGGTCTTGTATTTCTTGCCATCCAATTTAATTTACCTATTAATTGTTGGTATTCTTTTACTTCTCTTTTATTAAGTTTTCTATTTTCTTTTGTTTTTATTTCCTTAATTGTAATCTTCTCCCAGTAATTATTTTGCTCCATTATTATCATGTTTTCTTCCTGACATAATTGAACTCCTAAATATTTAAATGATTCTGAACTACTTTCTCCTATTTCAAAGATATTTTTTAATTTATTTATTATATTGTTTTCAAATTTTTTACTTCCTACCCATAAAATATCATCTACATGTGTACATAATAATCCGTCTATATTATTTGAATCTTTCATTATAAATAGTGTTGGTTCCATTTTACTTTGTTTTAAACCTAACTTAATTAATTGTTTTTTCAATGATAAATACCACATCATGGCAGCATCTTGTAATCCATATACGGTTTTATTCAGTCTCCAAAGTTTACCATTGTCAAATTCTGGTGGAGGTTTTAGATATACTTTTCTTGTTATTGTATCTCCTTGTAAGTATGCTGCTGAAATATCCATAGCATTTATTTTCCATTTCTTTTCCTGAGCTATGGTTAGTATCATTTTCATTGCTTCAGTTGATACTGTTGGTGCATCTGTTTTTTCCTCCACTTTTTCTTCATATCCTTTAGCTACTAATCTAGCTTTAAATTTTTTCTTGTTATTCTGCATTAATTTTTCACTAATTACCCATCTTACATTAATTGCTCTTTCACCTTTATCATTTACTTCTTCAAAGACCTTGTTCTTCTTCCAATTTTCTATCTCTTTCATTTTGGCTTGTTTAATTTCTTCATTTGAATGATTATAATAACTTTGATTTATCTCCTCACCTTCATCTTCACTATCTATTTCATCTATTATCTCCTCACTTGCATCCAACGATTCTTCCTCGCTATCTTCTTCATTTTCAATTACATCTAATTCATATATTTTTTCAAATTCTTTCAAATCTATATCATATATTCTATTTGTATTTAAATTACGTATGTTATAACATCTATTATATTTTTTACTAGTTGCTTTGCCAGCTCTACTAATAACATAACAATTTAATATATCTTCATTATTCTTTAATTTCATTTCATAGAATTTACCTGTTTTCACATTTTTTGGATCAATTTCTTCATATTCATCAATTGATGTCATTTCTTCTTCTTCTTCTTCATCTTCAGTTTGACTTTCATTTTCATTTATCAGTTTCATCATCTATAATGTTTGACCATATTATTTCTTCTGTATCATTACCATTCTCATTTAAATTATCTATCATGTTTTCATTTCTTTCTTCTTCATATTCATCCTTTTTATCTTCAAGTTCATTATTATTTTCATTTAATTTACTTTTTTGAATTCTTGTTGAATGAACTTTTGGATACAGCTCTTAAAGTACCTCCATGTTTTACTATGATGGTTTTTTCCATCTACACACATTATTTTAGCTGGTCCTCTCCATTCTTTATCAATGTTTCTTTTATAATATACTTCTTCACCTATATTTATATCTTTTGACATGTGTTCTCTTATTTGACTTCTCAATGCACGTTTTATTTTTTCTGAACTTTCATTTTCTATATGTATTTTTCTAGCATGTTCTATTGTTTCTAATAATTCTTTAATCATGTCATCAGTATCTCTCTCTTTTCACTTATTATTACGTTATCACAATCTATTATGTTTGGTATTCCTATGTTTCTTCCAAAAACAAGTTGGTTAGGAGCATATCCCAAATAATTTGTTAATCCATTCTTAGCAAAAACTGCCCATGCCATGCTATTCTTTTTATCATGTCCTTCTTGTTTTAACTTGTATAATGATTCTTTAAGTAACCCTACTACTTTTTCACATAAACCATTACTCCATGGGCTTTCTGCCGCTGTACTCAATAATAATAATATGTTGAATTTTGTACAGAAATATTCCATATCATTATTTTGGAATTCTCTTCCTGCATCAGACATAATACTATTAGGACTTCCAAAATATATAATCCATTTTTCGATTAACCTTTCTATAGATTTCTTTACTGGTTTTATTTTTTAACCATACTGCCTGTGTATATCTTGTTGCATGGTCTATTATTACTAAAAATTTATTACTTTCAAATTCTCCCACATCTAGTTGAATTAGTTCATTAAATTTATTTGCTAATGGCAAACCTACTACAGGTCTTGGTGGAGTTTTCTTATATTTTTTACATATTTCGCATTCTCTCACAATTTGCTCCAATTCTTTTCTTACATTATTCCAAAAATCTTCTTCTTTTATTTGTTTTTGATTAGCATTCTTTATTGTTTTAAATAATTTTTCTATTCCACAATGAGCAAATTGTCTATGTAGCTTTTTAAATTTTTCTTTTCTATCTTTTTCTTTTATCCAATTGTCTTTAAATTGACTAATCCAACATGTTTTCTTTTGTTTTCTATTCAATAGTATGCAGGAATGTCCTCCTTCATTATCAAATGTCTGTACTTTCTGTAGATTAAGATCACAAATATCAACAGTTCCATCTTCAATGTTAATTTTTAATTTCATTTCTTTTCATTGCTGATTTACCTAATAATAAAGGTATATCACCCTCTAATTTTTTTGATTTTTTTTAAATCAAAATGTTCAATTAAATTTTAAAACCTATTAATATTTCTTTTTAATATTTTATATCTTGTAATTCTGCAATCATAACAACCATTTTTAAATTTTTGTGTGTCATCTATAATTGTAATGTCTTTCATCAGTTTAATCCCACTAATCAATTTTGTTTAATTCCTAATTCTCCAAATTACTGTTTCCTATACTTCTGTATCTATAATAGGCCACTAACACCATTCTTCTTGATTATTTAATTTCTTTAGAGTCATTACATTCTTCATTCTTATTGAAAAATGTTCTATTTAGTTTTCTTTCTTCTAAATCTCCCTCTAATCCATTTCTTCTTTCTTCTTTTTCTGTATCAATAATGGAGGTAATTTTTTCTAAATATTGTTTTTCATTATTTTTTTCTATGAAAAATATAGATTTTTTATTTTTTTCTTCTATTTGTTCATTTTCTTTACAATTTTTCATTATGTGTCCTTCTTTTTTACATTTCCAACACACATTATTATATTCTTCATTCCAAAAGCAATCTTCTGTTTTATGATTATTCCTTTTACATATACCACATTTATTAAAATTAAATGTTCTTTCTCTCCAGTAACATTCATCAGTGTTATGATTATTGTATTTACATATTGTACAAAATTTATTGTTATTATACCAATTTTCAATTTTAGTGTCTTCTTTTTCTACAATTTCACATACTGATTCCATCATATTTACAATTGATTCTTTAGTTGTTAGGAAAATATTTGTTTTAATTCCTTCAATCTTATTTATAATTAACTTTCTTTCCATGTCCTTCATATTAGAGTTACTAATCAATTGGTATGAATGTACCTTTTCACTTATTTTAATGTCATCCAGTTTTTCACAATCTCTTTTTGCTTTATCATACCTTGCTACATATTCTCTGAAAGATTCTCCTTTTCTTTGTTGCATATTCAATAGTGTTTGTACTTTAAGATAACTTTCTTGTTCTTTATTTCTACTATATCTTTCTTTTAAGGTACTTATAATTATTTCTACTCCATTTTCTGTCCATATTTCTTTTTCATTTAATGACATAATTACTTCTAGTGGTTCTCCTGCTAAACCTCCTATTATTTGTGCTATTTTAGTTTTTTCCTTTTCTTCAGATACTTCTCTCCATACTTTTAACTTGAATAAGTATTCTTCAAAAGATTCTTCTTTTTTTCCACTAAATTTAGGTGTTATTAAATTCATTTTTCTTTGTTCATTTGTTACTCCTTTTTCTTTACTATCTATCAGTTCCTTTATCATGTCGGTTAGTTTATCCATTGTTATTTTTAGAATTTCTTTTGCAGTATTTTCATCTTCTTCTTTTGACATTTTGTTTGTTTATTTTATTAGGTCTTATTTGATTATAAAATGATTAAAGTAAAATATAGTTATTCTTACCATTCGATTTATTCTCGAAGATATTACTGGTTGGAGTTTTTATTTCCATTTTTAATTTGGATTGAATATGTCATAAATTTGTGATATAAGTTTCTTTTTCTTGTTCTTGATTTGTTCTTGTTCATATATATATCTTACTTTATTTATTCCTTCTTGATTTTTATTATTTGTTACTTTGTTTATTTTTTATTTACTTTTACTTTTTTATAATATTTAAATTTTATTTCTTTATTTTTAACCATAAGTTACTTATTAAGATTATAATCAAATTTTCACCTATATTATAATAATTCTATATCAATTTTTTTCTGAAAGAGACCATCCAATGAATTATGAAGAATTTTTATCATATATATATATATATATATATATAATATATATATATATATATATATATATATATATATATATATATATATATATATATATATATATATATATATATTATACTAACTTTTCGAAAAACACTCAATTTTCTTTTCGCGCTCTCAAGACTCAAACGCTCAGATTTGCTACCAACTGTTGGAGGCAAAAGATGTAACAACAAGCAAATGACACTGTAGTCTTTGTCTGCAAAATAAAACAAAATGTCAAAAATGATCAGATTAATATACACACTAAATTACTCCTTATAAAATACAAAGAATACCTCCACTACCTCCACTAGTAGAATTTTCCTCAAGCTCACGGATACAATTGAACAGCTTTTCAAGTTCTGGGTTGCTCTTCGTATTTAACGACTCTGATGCAACTTCTACAACAGCTTCTTTAAACCTAGGCCATTTTGCTAACAGCTCATTTGAATGGTTAGGGAAGAGCAAGTTAAAATCTTGAAGAATCTTGAAAAGATAATTAAATTGTATACTTTAATGTATTCAATGAAAATCAACTGAAAATGAAAAAAAAAAATAATAATTACCAGTCCTCGTGTGTCCAAAAACCTCGGAAATCTTTTCAGTAATGTTTCTGCATTAGTGTTTCTAATTGATTCTCTCATAGGAAACGTCTTCTTCATCAACTCAAATATTTCCTTTTCATTAACACTATTAGAAGGTAAATGATATAAGGTGCTTATGAATCCGTCTTGGCACTCGTCCAAATCGGTTTCTGCAACTGCGACTCTTTTCAAGGTTGGTCCACTAGTAATCTCTGTTAGAGACTGTTGCCTTTTACCTTTAATTGGTAAATTATGCCGGCGAACTGTTTTTATCCGCCATTCTAAATAGCCAGACTTAGTAAGAGGATCATACATTGATTCCTGAAAATAAAAATATTCATATACATTTAATACAATTTTAACTATTATTATAATGTATGAAAACATTAACACATTTTAACTCTTGGATATAACGATAAATGATTGAAAATTATAAGAATAGGTTAACTTGATAAATAAATGAAGAAGCAAAAACAAAGATACGATATTATCGATGTTACTGAAATCATACCAGTTATATCAAGCTTTTATAAATAAAACAATGCAAATGTTAACATGCTCACAATACTTACATAGCCTAAATCTGAAAACGGGTCCCTTAAGGATGGAAAATTTGCCACTATACCCAAAGCATAGAAACACTTTATAGTGCTCGGAATAAAAGCCGACCTAAACAAATTTAAATAATTAAAACACTTTAAGAATATGAATTATCGGATGCTAGGAAATTATTAATTTATATAGCTTTCGATAATTGGTAGGACTAAGTTCAGTACAAAGAGGTATAAAACAATAAGTGAAATATAAAAAAAGGATGGGCCTTTTATTCTGGTTTTATGGGTTTATACTTGGCCATGAATGATGCAGTTCCAGAATCAGTTTATTTAAGCTACATTTAAAATATGGAATGTGTAAGAAAATGTTAATGTTTTAAGATCTTGAATTTACTAATGAGAATTATCAAATTGAAAAGCTTAGCAAAGGTAAAGTATACCTAAGAAAGAGGCTTGCTAACACAGTGAAGTTTAGTAAGAAGCTTAATTTCACGAAGACGAAAACACATTGACAACATGGATTTGCACTGGCAAAAGTTGGTATTTTAATATTTTACCCAAACTATTTCCATTTCAACTGTGACATTATCACTTTGTACAACATAAAACTAACATTGGAAAAAGAGGTTA
>JABUQX010032184.1:15000-41237 GCA_015478945.1 Trachelipus rathkii
ATAAGATATTACTATCTTTCAATTAATTAGCCTTCAGTCACAGTTGAATTTTATCCTTCATATTTTTTACCTTTTTTTTTATATAAAATCCAGATAAAACCCAGTGGTGGTTTTTTTCAAGGTGGTTTCAAGGTGGGGTTTATTGAAAAAACCAATTGGGGACAACCCACACGATCTGCTCCAACAACCACCCACCACAAACACAACACACACCCACTCGTGCCCACCACCAAACCCACCACTGCTTGAGTTTTATGCACAATACCAACCTCACCTACACCACACCAGCGTAGAATTAACCAAACACAACTCGCACAATAACCCACACACACAACAAACATCCTATCACAAGCTCTCATTTAACAAAAAAAATCCTTCAAACTAATACTCTATTACCATATTTGGGCTCTCACGTTTCTCCACAACTTTAAGTTCACCCACTGTTCTCAGCAGAAAAGCCAAAAAAAAAAAAAAGTATTTCCCTTATATTATTATATATTATACTATATTATATATATATATATATATATACATCAAACCCTACTATTATATATATATATAGCTATATATATATATATATCACCACAACACTAATAAATATATATATATATATCATATAACTCACACTCATATATCATATATATATACCACCACTACTACACACTATACACCACACACACCCACACTATATTACTCACCACTATACTATATAGGCTGCATGAACATTTGTAGGGTAGACAGAATTGAAAGTGGGACCCAAACCTAGCTAAAAATACCTTTTGTCTGTAATAATGTTATGTGGTGTGAATGGAGAGTCTACTGCAGTATAAGAAGAAAGTGGATATGAGTGAAAGAGGAAGGAAATGCTGTGCAACATATCCCAACATTCAACATGCCCAATAAGAGGTAATCTCATTGCTTTGGGAGCACTTTACTTCCCTTCTTATATAAAAATACATTTTAAAGTTATTTACAATGCCAAAGTTTATTAAAAAAAAAAGGCAAACATACAGTCAGCTGCAGCTGGAAAAAGCTGCAAAAGATGTCAAAGCTGAAAAGTGGCAAAGAGGACTGGAATTGGGCATCAAATGCTTCTACTTAAGGTCAAGGAACTCAAGGGACTTCATAAGGAGAAACACAGAGGTAATCTATTTTCCCCTACACATTAAATAAAGTTATCTTTCAACACAAATAACATCATCATTGAAAATCTTCCTAGATATTGTTGCCAATAGGTTTTGTCAGGCAAGAGAAACAAGATCATCAAGATTAGGCAGAAGAACCCCAATGACAGCAATGCATGTTATAAGTCAATCCAATAAACAGAAGTGTATAGATGCAGAAGACCACATGAACATCCTAATCAAAGACAAGGTCAATATGTGCACAAAGGAGTAAAACAATTGAAATTTTTGAAACTGTACTTGGAGGCAATATTTTTTTGTGGACCTTTTCCTAACTCCTTGGCTGCAGGACATGCTATCCAAATTGATAAAGCCACAATTAACAACATCCAAACACTTTGGAACCAGTTTGTCAAAATGTTTCATTCATCTTAAGTTCAAACAAATGCTTAAAAAGGGGAGGTGGAAACATGAGTTCACCAATAAGCTACAATATTTTAAGGTAAATAAATTCAAATTCTTATTTTGGAATTTATAATATTTTAAAATTTTTTAATAATTTAATTTTTCGATAAAACCACAAAGACATGCTTATACATCCTTTTTATACTACATTAGGTGGGTTGTTTTTGTGTCAAAGTGTTTTTTCCAAGAATTTAGCATTTTTCTCATTTAAAAATTTACTACTCCGCAAAACTCAAACACTTTTTTCCTTTCATGACAACCAGAAACCTTTAACCACTGCATATATATATATTATATATATATATATATTATATATAATATATATATATATATATATATATATATAATTATATATATATATATTATATATTATATATATATTATATATATTATATATAATATAATATAGACTATATATATATATATATATATATATATTAGGGCAGAACTACTTCAGCACTGATTTTGATACAAATGCCTTGTAATGAAGCATAGAAAAAACAAAAAGGAGTGACATCTTCCAGGAAAAAAGTTATAAAGTCACAAAGTAATTTAAATTATAAAATGGCTGGAACATTATGGTGACAACTGATAGTGGTAGGGAAAATACTTAAATAGGCCAAGACGCCTATTTTTTTAATAAACCAGGTGACCCACTTATATATTTTAAAAAAAAAATTTTTTGGAACTTTTAGGAATATATACATTATTCCCTTCAAATTTTACTTTTCTATTTTTTTTCACTTATATTGTAATTTTGATTTTAGAAAGCCTACCACAGGCATTAGTAAGCACACCTCTGGCATTAAATAGCCTGCAGCAGGTGTTAGGTAGCTCACCACCAGCATTATCAACCCTGCTGCAGGCATTAGGGTTCATTTAAGTTATGGGATTTAAACTTAGAATACCTAATGTAACCTTATCATAACCTAAACTTATCCTAAGTCAGTTGGAATTTAATAAAAACCCAATAGGCTTATTTACTACTTTGCGACTTCATAACTTTTTTTCCTAGAAGACGGTCATTTATGTTTTGTTTTTATGTTTCATTACAAGACATTTGGAGTCTACCCTGTGAGTTTCATCAAAATCAGTGCTGACGTAGTTTCGCCCTAGTATTCATATATATATATTATATATATATATATTATATATATATTATATATATATATAATTATATATATATATATTATATATATAACTATATAATAATATATATACTATATCTATATATATCTATATATACTATTGCAAATACAGGAATTAAGACACTATAATATTGAAAAATATAGAAGTTTCTCTGCAAAACTACTTATAGCTATATTCAGATTCCGCATCTCATGTAGGTCCAGAATCGTACCAAAAAAATTTTGATATATCAATTTTTCGCTTATATCAATAGTTTTTATTTATTTATACCATTTGGGGGCTCAAGCCAACGGGGGACAGAGGGGGGTGACGAAGTCTCCCCATCGCCCACCGGTAGGTTGATAGACACGACTCCTACCATCTTTGCCGGTCTACCCTAGAGGTATCATTTAGATTTAAAAAAGTAAAAAAAATTATTATTATTACATTATATATTATATATACTATATATATATAATAATATAAAATATATATAAGAGATATATATATATTATTATATACTAATATATATATATCTATATAAGAGAGAGAGAGAGAGAGAGAGAGAGGAGACGAGAGAGAGAGAGAGAGAGAGAGAGAGAGAGAGAGAGAGAGAGAGAGAGAGAGAGAGAGAGAGAGAGAGAGAGAGAGAGAGAGAGAGAGAGAGAGAGAGAGAGAGAGAGAGAGAGAGAGTGAGAGAGAGAGAGAGAGAAAAAGAGAGAGTGAGAGAGAGAAGAGAGAGAGAGAGAGAGAGAGAGAGAGAGAGAGAGCCACTGCTCATTTATATATTTTACTTTTTTCGTAAATACTCTGAAATTGACTTATTACTAGAACTAACTATTTATTAAGGTGCATTCTACAGAAGTAGAATGAGTTATATATATATATATATATATAAATATATTTGTTATATAATATACTATATATATATATATATATATATATATAATATATATATTATATATATTATATATAATAATTATGTATATTATATATATAATATATATATATATACTAATACGATATATATATATATATATATTATATATATATTATCTATCAAGTTTAGCAACTATAGGATTACTAAAGTTAGGGATTCCACTTCATTAATTAAGTCAGCTTTTTGCCTAGCCAATCTGACTGGTAAACTTTAGGGAAGACAGGAAGAACATTTTGCCAAGTAAAGTCAGCTGAGAACTTTTAAATTTTCTTTTTGTGCCCTGAACCAATGTGGGCTTTGGCACATGCTACTAACAAGATTGGTCCAATTAGTCTGAAATGCTGCTAATTAAAAAAAAATATATGGAAAAACTGAAACTAATCATGCTAAAGCTAAATTTAATCAAACAATTTGGGGCAAACTTACTTTGACAATAGAACAGGAGGTAAGATTTAGAAAATTTCTTCACAGGGGGCTTTCCATGATACCTATATAGATGCTTTTTGGGGGAAATAAATTTTTATGGTAATTGTTACCCAGAGGGTTGTAACCCCGATTTTTATAAAAAATCACAGGATATACTCTCTATCAAAAATAATAATTAAAGAATAGTGAAAACGAAATTTGTCGTTCTATTAGGAAAAAAGTTACAGCCTTATCAAAGTTGTAAAAACCCATAGGATTTGTTATTTAAAAAAAAAATCAAAATTTTTTTTTTTTTTTGAACATCATTTAGTATTAAAACACCTTCAAACGAATGGTGAAAAACCGAAATTGGCAGTCCTCTTTTGGAAAAAAAGTTACAACCTCTAAAGTTAAAAATTTTCCCCATAGACTTTCTCATAATAAAACATTAGTGAGCCTCGTGGCTCGTTTTAGGGCCATTTCTAAGTTCAGGTTATGATAAGATTTGTTAATTCTACATAGATTTTCTCTGTGTATACCTAACAAAACTTATCATAACCTGACTTAGAGGGCCTGAAATGAGACCTAACCTGGATCGATCAATATTGAAAAGTCTATGGGATTTTTAACAACTTTGAGGGGCTGTAACTTTTTTTCCTAAAGAGAGCGACAATTTTCGTTTTCACTATTCTTCATTATTATTTTTTTAGAGTATATCCTGTGATTTTCATAAAAATCGGGGGTGACAACCCTCTGGGTAACAATTACCATTTTTATTTTTTAGGTTTTTTAATTTTTTTTTTTCAACAACGGTAGGGCGGATTGGAAAAACTTTTTTGCAGATAGCCTCTATGATACATAAATTAATGTTGTAGGCCCAAAAGTTTTATTACTTTTTGTTTTCAACCACACAATCACGGGCTCGGGGGTACGGGTTGCTCGGCCCCCCGTAAATATACCCCCGTGGCTATGCATATGTTTTTTTTACTTTTTATGTCATTTATAGAGGCTATCTGCGAAAAAAAAAAAATCCGACCTCCCTTTCTTGAAAAAAAAATAAGCAAAAAAAAAATTCATTTCCAGCCAAAAACATTTATTTAGGTATCATAGAAGAAATTTTTCAAATCCGACCTCCCGTTCCTATTGTAAATAAAATAAGTTTCACCAATAATTTGATCAAAATAAAAAAAAAATCAAAAAAAAATCAGAACACATTATTTTTAGTGCTTCTCTTTAAGGAATCAAGCTGAGAACATTTGACTAGCCTATATTGTCTCAACTTTTGCTCTAGGCTTACCCTTATAGGCCTATGGTAGATTAGAGAAAAGATAGCCTACATATGCCTAGCAAATGATCTTAATTAATTAATTATTTATAAACGGGATATTTCATTAATTAATAAAATTAAAATCAGCAGACTAGGTGAGTCACTATATACAAACAAAATTAAGTATAATTATTAAATTAGTAATTGCGCGTCACTTTACACTTTATGGAGGGAAAACAATGCTGGGCAACCAATCACGTAATCACGTATAAAATATGAATCATATTTGGTCAAAATGCGCATGCGCCGGACGAACTCTTTTTTGGGAGTTAAATACCGTATGTCGAATAGTTAAATGATGTATTTAAGTACGTCAATTTAACTCGAAAAAGGTGTATATTTTTAACTTTCTTTGGAGTGCTTATTTTTACACTCTCAGATTTGCAGTGATAATTATATACTTATTATATTGAAAGAGGAAGACGAAACAAATTGTAGGTAGCATTAGTTTTATTTTTTAAGTAAACATTTCAGGTATATCTTTTACCCATCATTAGTACTGAAAATAAATAAATAAATAAATAAATAAATAAATAAATAAATAAATATGATAAATAAATAAGAAATTATATTAAAAGTAAAACACAAATAAGAAATAAACACTAATAACAAAATAAGCACAAGTAGTTCCTAGTTGTAAGTTAGATAAATGATTATGAGAAGGTGAAATGCAAGCTGAAAAAGTTTGTGTCAGAAATCTGTGTAGGCAAGGAAAAATTACTTGGTTGGCCAAATCATATTTTTCAATGGCATAAAATGGATTAGTGTAGGTAAAGGGGTGGATGTCAAATCTCTATTTAATTTCATGGTTTTTTTAGCACTCTATAAATGAAGAAACTTCAGAGAGTTTTCCTATTGAATGGATAGCTGACAGTTGAAAGGAAACTAAAATTGTTTTGGGAAATTGGGAGGTTTGGGAATAAGCGTGGTCACGAATTGAAGAGTGTTCAGGGGTTGTCAGAGGTAAACTCAGTTCTAAATGAAACCCCACGATGCTTAGATATCCTCAGGAAAGGTTGTAGGCCAGTTAGGCCATAGCAATTCGCGCACTGGTAAAGATAAACCACTGAGGACATCATGTGCAAAGGGAGGGAGTGTTTGTGCTGAAAAAAGTTGGTTATTCTGGTACGATTGGTGGGCATGAATGTGAAATGTCTGAATGAAAAGCTCTAAGACAAATTTGCATGTTAAGTATTTTGATCAAGTTTGATGGCATGGGGAATGAAGAAAGGAATTTTAAGGTAAATCTGTTGCTAAGGGACAGTGAGGACCGTAAATGTCGGCCGAAATGTTAAGAAAATTATTAACTAAAGTAAGAATAACGTGATTGGGAAAGAGATTACAGTTGGCACTATATATTATATATATATATAATATATTTATATATATATATATATATATATATTATAAAATATATATATATTATATATATATATAATATATTATTATATATATATATATATATATATATATATATATGTGTGATAAAGCAATTTCAGGTGTCCTGCTGCCGATTTCATAATATTATAAATCATGCAAAGATCACCTCAACACAGGCACTACAGATTAACCTTATAGGTGTTCTTCATTCAAACCTCTGAGATCAGAGGTAACTTTCCATTTTTTACTTACAATATTTTAAATACTCTAAAATCTAAAATTATATATATTATATATCATATATATATTTTATATATATATATATATTATATATATCTATTATATATACTGTATATATTATATATATAATATATATATATATATATATATATATAATATATATATATATATACCGTGTATATATATAATATATATATATATATATTATTTATATTATATATAATCTTATATATATATCATATATATATATATATATATATATATATAATTATATTATATATATATATATATATATATGATATATAATATATATATATATTTATATTAATAGTAAACTACTTTTCTTCGTAGTATTTATTGTAGTAATTATTTTTGACACCCTTGGTTGTATGCAAACTATGTTAGGTTAAAATCTTTTTATTATTTTACACTATTTAATTAAAAATTTCTCTTTTTATGTTTATACTTAAAATTTTATTTGAAACTGAGGAATATTTTATATACACAATCATGTGAACTTTAACAAGTAATTAGACGATAGCTTTCGTTCATTTGGAACCATTTCAGTCGTCTTGTGTTCACTGCACGTGCTTTGAGTTTCAACTAAATTAAAGTATTTTCGGCTTGCTCTTGTAGCTGCTTGCGTTGTGGGATATAAATTTTGGATTTTTTGGACTGTTTTTATTTTCTTGACTATTTATGTTATCCTTACATTCACACACTCACACATTAATTTATAAATTCATAATCAATTATAAAAACATGATTGGCAACACATCTGGTTTTGCTGCTTTGGTGAAGAAAGAAGCTCCACAGATCACTGTTACCCATTGTTTCCTTTACCGCATGAGTTGGTAATTTTAGTTAGAACTCGTCGCAGTCAGAAAATCTACTCTAGAGCTTCAAGGGACCGCGATGGACGCTCACTATGGCATCTCGTCAAAGTGGGGTTCATCCTTGGAATAGGTGGGCCACAACCATACCCCCCTCACAAAATCCTGCTATTCACTCCTATTATGCAGCTTTCTTCTCGCCTCTGCCAAACTAACATTTCTCTCCTCTAGGCATTCCTTTACTAACTCAATCCACTTTTTCTTCAGTCTCCCAGCCGGTCGATTCCCAGCACACTCACCACTATACATCCGCTTAACCAACCGACCATCATCCATCCTTTCCCATGACCAAACCATCTCAACGTACTTTCATTTATACTCTCATTTATCCCTTTGCTCACACCACACAACTCTCTAAATTTACGTTCATTCTCATTTATTCCAATTCTTCTCACACCAACACGCCTTAAGATTTGTCCATCTGAACACATTGTACCTTTAGTCTATGCCTCTTATTCCAGACCATAGTCTCACTACCTATTACATTAACACAGGTAACAACATACCCTCATGTAAGACCCTAGCGTACACAAGACTTAGTCCCTTTACATCCACTAACAACTTAATTGCACCAGCCACCTTCCTGCCACTCCCAACTCTCCTACAACACTCTGCATCATCCGTTCCCTTGTCATCCAACACATATCCTAAATATTTAAATTCAGATACTTGTTCCACTTATATAATATATATATTATATATATGATATTAATTATATATATATATATATAATATATATTATATATATATATAATATAATATAATATATATATATATATATATATATATATATTATTATATGCACTATTATTAGGCTATATAAACTCATAGATATAATAAGAAAAGTTTCTTCAGTTATTCTCTTACAGTATTCGTAATTGAAATCCTAGTGAATATTTGATAATTCTTGCAAAAATGAATGATGAAATATGGAGATTACTGACATAAATATAACACAATTATTAGGTATATTCTGAATTAATATAGATGATTTATTCATTTTTAATTAATGGCAAACAACTTAACCTACGCCAACCACACGAATGGTTAGCATGCACTGCGTCGTCTATCAGAATCCTTGTTTTTTAAAGTTGAAAATTCTTCTTCCTTTAGCCGAGGGCTCAAGGTTATCAGACTACGGTGAATTCAATACTGGCATTTTTCGTTTTGTCATCGGTTCTTACACACGGTAAGAAAATGCAAACACGGTTTAGCACAATTTCATGGAAAAATCGAACATCGACGGCCTTACGCGGTTTACTTTTGTTTAAAACATTGGAATCAGCTGTTGCGATGGAGCCCGTCGATTTTGAATAAGAAATAAAAAAGAATAACAAATAGTTTATTATTATAATTAACTGACAAAAACTATGCCGATCGAGTTATAAACCCCAATTAGAAAAAATTAGTTTTAAAGCTGATTTAATTAAATGAAACATCATCAATTCAGAGGCTTAGAAGTTAGAACGTAATGAAAACATTATCATTTGGATTAATTATCAGTATTTAAAACATGAAAAAATAAAATTGAAGAATATACGAACATTACGGAAACATTCTGCAAAATCTGATTTGTTAATTCATTTCATAACAAACCTTCCTAATACATTGTGAAAAAAAAAAATAATATAAAAATAATTTCTTGCCTGCTTCCTTCATGCCGAATTTTATTTTGTTTATATTTTGGCAAGGCACATCCGTTCCATTTCGGTAAGCACAGTCTCAAGGAGGAAACCTAAGGAATAGAGAGTTTTGTGTAGTTTAAAGAAGCATTTCTTAAAGATTTTGTTACTAAATTATGACAAACACGAAAGCAAGACTCTATCATTCTTACCATTTGTAGCGAAATGACAAAAACGAAAATTCCCTTAATTGTTCACCTCTATCTGGCTAGCTTGAAATTTGAGTCCTGTACATGAGGTAAGCTGACGCTGCTACATGATCGTACATACATGGTAACGTAGACATTTTAATTGTCACAATGATCTTATCTTTTTCATATATATATGTATATATTATAATATATATTACCGGTACTATATATATATATATATATATATTATATATAGTATATATATAATTATAATATTATATAATTAATATATATATATATATTAATAAATATTATAATATATTATATATATATATAATATATATAATTTATATATGGAGCATTACTACCTGCATAAGGGAACGTCTTCCCTAAGGAATATTAATATATATATATATATATTATATATATAATATATATTATATATATATATTATATAAATATATATTAATATAATAATATATATATATATATATATATATATATATAATATATTATTATATATAAAATTTTATACCGTAATATATATATATATATAGTATAAGAATATATATATACTATATATATAATATATATATATATATTATATATATAATATATATATTAATATATATATATATATATATACTATACGTATATATAATATAATATAATTATATTATAATATATATATATATATAATATAGATATATATATATATATATATATATATATATATATTTCAGTTTAATATGCATAAATCCTATACAGAGAAGGAGAGAGAGGAGAGAGATGATCAAAGCAGAAGAGTGATGCGAGAGAGAAGAGAGAGAAGAGAGAGAGAGAGCGAGGCAGGCAGACGAGAGACAGAGAGAGAAGAGAGAGAGAGAGAGAAATAGAGAGAGACGACGAAAGAGAAGAACAAGGAAAAGGAGAAGACAGACAGACAAAGAGACAAAGTAAAAGAAAATGAAGAAGTGAAAAAGAAAAGAAAGAAAAAAAAAAAGGAAAAAAAAGAAAGAGAAGCAAATAGGAAGAAGAAGAAAGAGAAGGAAAATGAGAACCTAAAGGAAAAGATAACGAAAGAAAGAAGAGAGAGAGAAGAGAACAGAGAAAGAAAGAGAGAGAGAGAGAGAGAGAGAAGAGAGAGAGAGAAGAGAGAGAGAGAGAGAGAGAGAGAAGAGAGAGAAGAGAGAGAGAGAGTGTAAGAGAGAATACCTTGATGAAATTTGTCTGTCGAGTGACTTATTTTCCATCTATCTTGTAATAAGAGCTTATATATTCTGATAACATGACCTGCATATTTTGACCATTACAATTTCTACCATTTTTTTTTTAATGGAGGCTATAACCTTTTTTTAAAGCACCCTGGAATAAAAATGTATAGAATCAATAATATAGTACCAACTATTCTCTATTCAATGGTGAAAGTTCCAAGGCTCTATCATAAATAGAACCAAAGTTATGAAATTTGAAAAAAGTAGGGGTTCCACAAAAGTGTGAAATTTGGGGGAGGGGCGGTCATAACTCAGCCCCCCAAATTGAATTTTGAAAAACGAATTTCATTTTTTTTTTAGCACAAATTCACTATGAATACCAAGTTTTAGCAAAATATGAGGGGATGTGGTTACAACCTTTGTATGATTTGTCAAAGATTGCCCCCCTAAAAATATTATATATATAATATATATATATATATATATATTTATTATATATATATATATTAATATTATATTATATATATATATATATATATAATATTATATAATTTATTATATATTATTATATATATATATATATTATATATGTAAAATTGTAAATATAGAAATTATATCTAAATCATTATAATATGTTATAAATCTATTCCATCACTTCCTGTACATGTTTATTCATCATATCAAATTATTTTTAATATCCATACTATAAATATATTTACTAAATAATAAATGTTATAAATCTTTATTATATATTATATATAGATATATTATTATATATTATAATATATAGTATATTATAATATAGTAGATATATATATATATATATACGAATAAGATTTTATTAACTTCACCTATATCTGAAGGCCAAACTGTTATGTGAGGATGTGAATGATACCATCCAACAATGTGCATCTCTTTGTCACTTGAAGCTGACATTAGTTCTGCTTGCTGCTGAGCCTTAAAAAATTTAGAATAAGAATTAGCAATATATTTGAAGTGACATTTTAAGATAACAAAGATGTTATAAGTGCAACATATTTAAAAATGTAATGTTGGTATATCCATAGAATTGTATTTATTGCACGCTGAACTAGTGTATATGAATGGTGTGAAAAAGGTTTTGAGGTCGTTTCCATGAGAGAAAAATTCTGTAGTAAAATGTTTTTCCCGAGTAATCTGATACTTAGTACTAATAGCATGTTGAGATTTATGACTCAATTTACAATACATCAACTACATTTTTCATAAAAGATTAACTAATATATCAGCACTTATATGATATGTACGGTAACTCTACTAATAGTTAATTTGCTACAAGACTTTAAGTAATCTCCTTATTAACTCTTCTAATTATGAAGCACAGCTCTTCTCTCTCTCAGAACGTATAATTATTAATTACCTTTTTATTTTTTCCTTGAAACCAGGGTTGGCCAAAATATAGTTTTAAATAATAAAAAACTCAACCCTGTGTTATATATATATATATATATATATATATATAATATAGCAGCAGCAAACAGCAGCAGCAGCAGGTATATATATATATATATATAAGGTTATATAGCAGCAATATATATATATATATATAAGGTTATATATATATAACTTCTCTTAACGTGCTTTATCCTTTCAGTGGCAACAATGGGGACTATAGAATCCTCGAACTTTATGGCTGGTCATCCCAAACCAGCGCCACTCCTACGTGTATGCAGCCGAGTTTAAATTCTTGCCCTCAGAAAGAAACTCTGACTGCTACGCGGGAATTGAACCAGCGTCGTCTCGCATGAGAGTCGGCGAGTCAACCTCCTACACCACGAGGCATTTATATATATATAAGGTGGCAGTATGTATATATATAAGGCTACAAGGTTAAGGCGTATAGTAGTAAAGATATATAGCATATATATATATATATATATATATATATATACATATATATATATATATATATATATATATATAGTTATATATATATATATATATATATATATTTACTCATAATAACTCCCTAATTTAAAAAGCTCTAAGGAAAGTTAAAAATAAATGTTTATTTTTATTCTTCCTAGCATCTTATTTTTTGCTGAACTAATTGACCTCATCCATTTTTAATGTTTTCCCTCCATTTGGATTTGGATTGGAGAGAACAAACCCCGTTCGTCATCTCACCCCCACCCCACACACATTCATCAATGTTAAGTTGCTAAGTACCACTATTTTTTTGTTTTTTTCAATTTTTAATTGATTTTTAATTTATTTACTTCTAAAATTTTACCAAACATCACCTTTTATAAAAAAAAAAACTTCCTATTCTTTGTAGAAGTTTTTTTTTTGGTTTAAACCACTCTTGCACATGCCAATAAAACCAACTTCTTTATATCTAAGAGGCCACCAAGTATAAATCCCACTTCTCCCTCCTCGTTTTCATTTCTCGAACGTATGATCTCCAAAGGATATTTATTTAGGTCTCTTGGCCGTGTTCCATTACTAAGCTGTGATAACCACAAGTGCGTGTTCTTTAAAATCATTTAAAATGTTGATTGATTATAAAATAAAGCCGATTGAGTCAAGATTGCGCACACATAACCCCAAAGGCCTTAACTATTAATTACTCAACTCCGACTGGAAAAAGTTTGAGTAAAGTGGCGTCACTTGCTTAAAGAGAAACCTGAGATGAAAGTGGAAATTTAGCCTGAAGAGAAGATACCCAAATATTATCCGAAGCAGTGATTAAAGTGACGAAACAAACGGTTTCAAGTTTAAGGTGAAGATTGGAAGCAAGTCGCAAAACTCAGAATCCGCGTGCCAGACAATATTGAGAACAACTGGTTATCACATGGTAAGAAGAGTAATATCACTCCATTTTGGGGAATATTCACTCAATTCATTTTTTTAAAAAAAAATTTATTCGCATTTTAATTACAAAAGTTATTTTTGTGTTTTGGGGAATATTTTTTATTAAACTATTAATGTTTTGAGAGCACACTCAACATTCATCACAAAAACACTTAAGTGATGCAGCTCCTACGCTCTCCAAATTTAGGCACCTCTGCCCCACTATATGTGCACAGGCAACACCAAGTTATCAAAGAAAATTTTGAAAAATCTGAATTACGTCAAAAAATTTTCGAAACTCTCCAGAACCAACGGTTCAAACAACCATCTCCTTCCAATGTATCTCCATGGAAGCACAAAGAAAGCGCCAAATCACCATTCACACATTTTGCCACACAGGAGGCTATGGTGGACAACTGGCGTAAACCTTCTCCTGTACTCAAAGGTCACTCATACAAATATGGATATTTTCGAAGAAACGAAGAATCCAATTCAAAGCGAACTTTAAAAACCTCACCCCAATTTCACTTGTCCACAGTTATGAATGTGATCAAACACAATCAATGCACACAAAATGTTCCACTCAGAGAACCGAAATCCACTCTAGACGTTTCACATCCACTGAGGGTTCACAATTTTACTCAGTTTGATCAAAAAGTAAGGAATAGGACCCTTTGTCCAACCATTATTCCTAAAACTATTCATAACTTTCAGAACCATATTGGTTCCAAATTTTCAAATTTTGTAGTCAGTGATTCTACTAAAGGTAATATAAATTCTCAGGAAAATTTATTAAAAGGGGAAATTATAAGGGATTCACCACCACAAAATTTAAGTAAAACTGAGATTAGCATTAATATAGGAGATTTATATAATGACCATATCAGAGACAATACTGTAGGTAGCGTTAATATAGTAGATTTACAAAATGGCAATGCAAATGCCAAGGCTCTGTTACCAAATAGTATAGACAGTATCACAGATGTATTAAGTTGGTAAAATAGCCACGCTCATGATACTAATACACTTTTTTCTAGTTCTCCAAAGACTAAATCTTTGTTACCTCTGCCTAACACAAAAGGGCAAATTCTCTCTACCCTTAAGCATGCTCTTTATATTCCTCCAGTTCACGCTAAAGAAAGTTTATCACACTCACAAAGAAGAGCTCAGGACTCACTGATTAAAGTTCCATATAACACTGTTTCTTTCTCAGCTCTACTTAAAAATTTAACTCATTCTCCTCCTCCAACATTTCCATCTAAATCTCAGGCAATTCCTTTGCACATTGAGGCACATCCTATACCTAAATCTCCGCAAGTTTTATCTAAACTATCAATTTCGCAAACAGAATCGAGCCTCATACTCTCACACAACACACCTGTCGAAACTCTTCCTCAAAGTTCTGACATACCTACTCTTCCAAATAATTCATTCATTACTCCGACTCTGAACACACCTAAGAATCTTTCGCATTTAGATCCTCACTCTTCCTTTCTCTCAAAACAACAAAACCATCCACCTATCTCCTTTGAAAATCATATATTCTTAACACATTCTACACCAGAATTAACTTTCTCATCTCTCACAACTGAAACTTCTACACTCTTAAATAAAGTCAATTACCTTCAACCAGTTACGACTGAGACACATTACACACACAACTCACTTCCATATGTGAATAAACTCAAAAGAAAACTCACAAAGAGAATACCGTATTCATAATACAAAACACTCCAATACACAACTCATACTCAAACAACTCAACACGATCTCATATCAAACGGAATACTTTATACCACCTATCTAAAACTTCCCTTCTGGTAAACAATCTCTTCTTTCCTCACACAGAATAATTTGTAGACAAATCACAAGCACCTTTTAGACTCTAAAAAAAAAAAAATTTTCACCTCAAAAAAAACCAAACATTTATATATTTAGAAAAAAAAAAGACAATCACATCTTAGAAATTTAAAAATTCCTAAATGTTAAATAAAACTGCTCTCAGTTTCAAAGTGAAGTTAGTATATATTTCGGTTATGGAATTAAATGTAATTACTAAATATAATTTTCATTCCAATTTTTGCAATATCAACTCAAAGATAGATTTGCACACAAATTTCAATCCCTCAAACTCAAGTATTTTCATTAAGCACGATTATCAAACCACATCCTTTTCTTTACTTCCCACCTAAAAAAAACAAAAAAAAACAAACATATCAAGAATTAAAGTGCAAACAGATTATTAACGCTATTACCTACATCTTACACTTTAAAACCTACTTACAGTAATCTCTGTACAAAGACATTTGATAGCACCTAGATTCTCATTATACATTTGGATACATTTTAAACTAAACTCTCTACTGTTTACCCCCTAAGATTATAGCTTCTTACCCCTACTACTTTTAAATTTTGAACCTAAAATATACAAATAGTAGCACTCTTCCAAACATTTTAATTTTATCTTTGGTATTCTTTTCGAGCCATTACAAACGGTAAACTATAATGTTTGGGTTCTATTTTCAATTCTGAACAGGAGCAACACCACACCATTGCAACTATAACCTGTATCCTTATAAATTACCCTATAATCATTAAAGTTGCAAACCAAACCTTACTCTCTTTTCCTTCTCCTATAGTGGCATCCATTTCTTGCCCTAGAAAGCAACACAAGTTAATCACTAGTGCTTTATTCTATCTCCCTCAGAGCTGTACACTAATATCAGACAAATACTTATTCAAAAATCCTCACCAATCATCTTTACAAACCAGTTGGATTTCAAAGGATTTACATCTTCCTGAACACTCAATATAAACCATGATTTCCTCCCAAATGTAACTTCCCTAACTTTCAAGTTGAAATTTAAACCCCTACATCTATATTGGGACACCTCGTAAGATACCATAAATCAAACCTTACAAACCCATAAAATAATCAATATACACACTCTTTCCTTGTCCAGCTTCTCCATTGTTGTAGCAATTTTGGGCACTTTAGCAATCAATAATGTTTATAATAAATTCCGTCCAACCCTGGTTAAATTCTGCAACTCCACCTTCAGTCCGGAACATCCAATATACTGTAGTTCAAAAGGGCAACGATACCAGAACCAAAACCAGCCCCAACCACTTACCCTGCTCTGGAGCATACTTATTCAAACTCTCATGTAACAACTTCTAAGTAAATAAAACCCATCATTTCTTTTCCCCCGGCAGGAGAACTCTTTACCATAATAACTCCTATGGTAAAGCTCTAAGGAAAGTTAAAAATAAATGTTTATTTTTATTCTTTCCTAGCATCTTATTTTTTTTCAGTTCTTTAAAAATTTCGACCTTATCCATTTTTTTAATGGCGCTGATTTATTTAGCCATGCACGTTATTCCCTTTTGAAAGGAGAAAACAAACCCCGTTCACATCTCACCCCCACCCCCACACACATTCATCATCGTTAAGTTGCCAAGTACCACTATTTTTTTGTTTTTTTCAATTTTTAATTGATTTTTAATTTATTTCATTTCTTGAATACTTCCCAAAACATCACCTTTATAAAACTTCCTATTCTTTGTAGTTTTTTTTTTGGTTTAAACCATTTTTGCATAATGAATAAAACCAACTTCTTTTATATCTAAGAGGCCACTGGCAATCCCACTTCTCCCTCTCCTCGTTTTCATTTCGCTGAACGCATGGATCCCAGCGATATTATTTACTCTTGGCTGTAGTTCCATTACTGTTGTAAACCCAACAAGTGCGTTCTTTTAAATATTCTGGCAAGCACGTTGGATTTATTATTAAAATAAGCTATCAATCAAGATGCCATTATTAACCCAAAGCCTTAACTATATATTACTCACCTCCACAAAAAAAAGTTTGATAAATAATATATATAATATATTATATATATATATATATATAATATTATATATTATATATATTATAGTTATATATATATAATATATTTTATATAAAATAAATATATAGTATATATTATATATATAAAATAACCACTGGTTGATTTTACTTATTTTTTTTTAGAAGTAAGAGCAGCACACTCGAGCCGATGGAAGTTATGCCCATTGGGCTTATGGTGGAGAGTATTCCCATGATATTCCAGTTGCCCATGTTTGTCCTTTCTCTTTGCATTCCTATACACACTTCCTCTTTCCAAACAAACATCTCCCAGACATTACCTTAGTATCCCAATGTGGGTGAAGAAAAGAATCCCACAGTATGCTCGTATGTCATAGAAGCGACTGAAGGACAATGTAGTTGGGTTACCTGCCCACACCACTTATCTACTTGTAGTGCTACTGCATGCTCGGACTATGTCGTGATCGCAGTAGCGACCATGTATCTTCGGGTAAGTATGCTTCGTATGTGTACATAAATTCAGAGAATAAATGTCGAGGAGAAGATGATGGATGTATTTAAAAGGGTAAATTGATCTCGCGCATTTAACAAAACAAAGATGTAAAAAATTGAAATGATTAGTGGTGCGAAATTGTTGTGCTGGATGGAAGAATAGAATAATTGTCTTCAATTTTGTGAATGAGACAGTGCACCACATGTATTGTCATCTAAATAATGTTAAATGTAAGGTTTAAAAAAGCAGTTTCTTTAGACATTTGTCCATCCGAGTTATTTGGAGAGAGTTGCGACTTTCTGGTAAATCTAATACGGTTTTAAGGGTGATGGAGCTCCAGATTAATGTTTGACAGATAATCCCTATATGGTAACGTATGAAGTTCTAATGTTTTTTTTTTTATTAATCAGTACTTAAAAAAGTTAAGGGATTCTAAAATTACTTATAGAACTAAAAAGACAAAATTAATTTAAACTTTCTAACACAAGAGATTCATAATTTTTATTACTAAATGTGTATAGGTAGAAATGTTTCAAAGATGAAAAAGCAGATATATTCTGGTAAAGAAGAGATGAAAGTAGTTGATGGATGAAATCAGTAGGGGATTGATAGATATCAGAATCGATTATGTTTTTTATATGTAAGGATTAGTTTTAGTGGAATGGATGAAGAGGGAAAAAGTAAGGAAGAAGGGAAAAATTTAAGAGTGAAATAAGTAACAATAAAAAAGAAAAATGTATCTAAAGCCACTTGAATCTGAAATTCATTGAATGTGAACCCAAATGAAACTGAACAAATCTGGCAAAAGAAGAAACCTTGTTAATAGTGCCAAGAAAAAATATGTGATGCTGCAAATAGGAAGTAAAAATGTCAATATTGAGTGGTGGAATAAATAGCTAGATAAAAGTAAAAGCTGTTGAATGTGCTAAATAAAATGATATTCAAACAAAGGGTTATGAAATATAAATGAAACAAAAGGAGTAAACAGTGTATATCCTAATGAGGAAAAAAAAAGAGAAATAACAATTTAAAGAAGGATTGAGAATGAAAATCTTACATGGAATAGGATGAGATTATTCTGAAGAAGTGGTAAAAACTAAAAGTTAAAGAAGATATCTTCATGATAAGATATAAGGATGTATTCGTGGACTGAATGAAGTGATGTGAAGAATATGAGGAACATCCACTTTGAAATTGCATAATTTGCATAGATAGGTTAAGTGGATATGATGGGTTAGGTTTGATAGTGTAAAAGAAATACATTTTGGGATGAGAATAAGTACAAGAATTGTAAATTGTAAAGTAAATTTGCATATTTTTTAAATTGAAAATTTAGTAAATGTTTCAAAAGGTGATCCTTTCTCTGTGCTTTGTTCTGAGTTCTATCATAACGGGGTGTGTTGATGGAATTGTAGTGAGAACCCATGATTACCTTTATATAAAAAGGAAAAAAGGGGAACTGTTAAAAACAAAAAATTAGAGCATCGATATGTAGAAGGAATATGCTTATGTGTAGAAGATATGTTGAGTACTAGTAGACTAGCTGATGAAGATTTATATGCATTAAATGTAACATTTGTTAGATAAAATTTTTAATTGGAAAAAAATTAAGTAAAAGTTGAATTAGTCTTCCTTGCAATTGGTATTGAAGTAGACAGAATTTACACAGGGATGGGAAACTCTGTGCAGTATGTTATATATTGTGTGAAAAGACTTCTGAATGGAATCAAAAGTATGTACGTTATAGCGAAGCATATATAAGAATATAATGAGTAGACAGTGCATGATTATAATTATAAAACTAATCTAGATCCTGGTATTTTTTGAAAGGTTAGTTGAAGTTAACTGAGGACTGGCTATTGTAAAACAATGCTGCGTTTAAAAGTATAGAAATGAGATTCAAATTTTTACATGAAGCAATGATTTTGAGAAAAATGAGAGAAGAGATAAATGATTATGATGATAGTAGCTTTGATATACATTGATTAACAGGGAAACTCTGTGGCAGTGTTAGTATACATGAACGTCTAGTATTAAATTATGTAAGAATAAAATAACGGATAGTGAAATGGGCGAATCAAATAGTGGGATAAGCATGAATGTGTCGTCTTCATAACTATATTGTATATTGATGAGTGATGAAAGAATAATAGTAGCGGGTGATAGAAGAGGGTGTTAGACTGATGGAAAATGGAAATAGGTGGAGAGTGACCTGCTTACTATAAGCCAATGATCTGGCTTTGTGTGGGGAATCTGAAAAAAGTTTGAGAGGAATGGTATAGAGGTTTGGCAGTGTTAAAGGGTAGGGGTTGAACGTAAATGAAGATAAGAGTAATGTGATAGGTGTAGGAGACTGCCTGTAAGAATATCAAATGAGATAATTGTAAAAGTATTTGAGTTTTAAATATTTAGGCAATATCCTGGATGAAATGGGAACTGATGATGCAGAAAGTGTAGTAGGAAAGTTGTAGTAGGAAAGTGCTGGTGCAATTAAATCCTTGGTGAATGCAAAAGGACAAAGTCTTGAGTGCACTAGGGATGCATGAGGATATGCTGTTGCCGATGTAGTAGCGAAGCTATGGTGTGGAATAAGAAGTCTGTTGTGCAGTTTGTTCAGATGGATAATCTATGTGTTGTTAGCATGAGAAGAATGTAAAATAAGAAAACTGTTAAGAGTTTGTGTGGTGTGAAAAAATGTGAATGAGAAGAGGTTGGTAACCCTAATGTTATTATGGATAATAGTGTGTTATAAAGAGTATGAATTAAATTGTGAGTGTGTTGGGAATCAGTCAGATGGAAGACCAAAGACATGTGGACTGAGTCAGCAAAGAATTCTGAAGAAAAGAAATGCAATAATGAAGAAGGAGAAAAAAATGCATTCATATAGCTGTTCACTAATGAGAAAGCCAAGAATCATATCCTTCTTTACATCTGATGAATACCACAGTTGCAGTTTGTTGAAACCTTGTATTTGCTAGTGACCAAACTCACACATAAAGGATATGAGAACATGTATAGGAGGTTTCCTTTTCGACTTGCATATAAGTTTTTTTCTTATATATCATTTTTCAGAGTATGTGCATTACCTCACTCCATATCTTGCACAAGAGAAAGATAAAGAAAAATTTATAATATTATATATATATATATATAATATATAATATATTAAAACATATATAATATATAATAGTTATATATATATATAATATATATATAGATATATTATATATATATAATATTATATATATATTATAATATATAATATATATATATATATAAATATAAATATATATATATAAATATAATATATATAATTAAATATATAAGTAATATATAATATATATATACGATATATATATAGTAAATATATAATATAATAATATTATATATATATATATATATAGTATATATATATATACAGCTAGTTAGATTACCTCTATTAAATCTCAGGAGAAATTTTCAACTCTACTTTCTTGTTATCTGATCTACTAAGTGATTGCCGAAACAACATTGCAATTTTATCTTGAGTGTTTTCATCCGTAAAAAGTATAAATATGTTTACAAATATTAAATATAATTTTATAAAATCTAATATGTTATATATTATATAATATATATATATATAATAATTATATATATATATATTATATATAAATATATAATATATATATATATATATAATTATATATTAATATATATAAAGATATATATATATACTATATATATATATATATATATATATCATTATATATATATATATATATTATAGCTCTTAATATATATATAATATAATAATATAATATATATATAAATATTATAATATATATATATAATAATAATATATATATATATTATATATACTATATATATATAATAGATATAATATATATACGGTATATAAATATATAATATATATAATTAATTATAATATAATATATATAATATATAATATATACATATATATATAATATATATATATATATATATAATATAGTATATATATTATTTACCCTTTATTTTCAGGGAAGTAAGATTAATTTAGAATAATTTAGAATAAATTTATCATCTGATTTTCGCCTTTGAAAGGTGCATTCAATAATTGGTTCTTTATTTAATATTTTTCAGATTCGTACAAATGAGAAAATAATTGGCATAAAGAAAAATGTGAACATAACTCCAGGAATGAAACAATTGATTCTAGTTAACGTTTACTTTGGTAGGAGAAAAATAGTAAATATTTCTTATATTCAGATTTCCCTTATTAAACAATATTAAATAATAGATCTTTTATAACAACATATTTTTATCTGTTTAGCAACCATGCGCAAAAATCAATATATCCGGCTATATATATATATATATATATATATATATATATATGTTATAATATATATAATATATATAATATATATATACTATATAGTATATTATTATTATTAGTATTATATATATATATATAGTAATATTATAATATTAGTAATAGTAATATACTTCCTAGCATTCAATCGTCTAAAATTACAATTTCCATATCAACAGCAATTAAACATAATAGTATCGTAATGTTAAAAAATGTTAGACGAAATCTTCTATGATAATAAATGGAACAAATCGGAGTGAGAGCTTTCAATAACTAAGATTATATGCATAAAATTTTAATAGTGAAGAGTTATTTCAATGGCGATAATCAGCTTCCTGTGGGTAATGATAATATTATATTTGTTGTAAAACCTACGGGTTACCATTTCAGAAACAACAAATTAAATCCAAACGTTTATCAGACGTAAAATATAATAAAACCTACTCTTCCTTCGTAAGATCTTAACACGTATATTTTCAAATACATATCTAATCTATGGTACAGCCTTTCCAAAATGGCTTTCGTTGCGGAGAATCTCGTTCAGAGATGAAAATACAAAAATGCCAAAAATAAGAATTTTCTACACAAAATTCTTTCGTGAATAGTTTTAAAATAAGCACTGTCACTTTATAAAAATATAAATCACAATTAAATAAAACCTAGGTAATTTAACTCTCACTTTTAAAATAATAAACGGCACTCGTTTTTCACACGTCTTCTCACAACCAAGTTCCAAGCTCTACTCCCTATACTTTCTTCCACTCCAAATCTCGTTCCTCATCTCTCACTTCGGAACTTAAACTTTTTCACGTATCATGAAGTTCTTCTATTTTGGACATTACTATAAATACTTCAACTAATTTGTTTTTAAATAAAATTTTCTCATAACCATACCTAAAAATTATGGTAAAGAAAGTTCCCCCCTCGAAAATAAGAAAATTTATGCAATAAATTTTCTTCTTAACGTAATGAATAATTACATCTATTATTTAAAAACAATATCTCCTAAATCATTTGAAAAATTACTATACATAAATTTACATATATAAATAATTACATAAAAGAAAACAACACTCCTCTCTTCAAACATTAAATGAAAGATCTTCCTTCCACAATCGCATTTCAAGTTCTTGGGCGTTTAATTACTTACAAAAAAAATAATTACATAAATAAGCATGACTAAACATTTCAAATCAACTTATCAGATATCCAGAAGAATATCCCTTGAAAAAGCATGCAAAAGAAAACACCCAAAAAGAAACTATGAAACAGAATTAGGAACAGGAAGCTTCGTTATTAAAAGAAGAGTTATGATCGGAATGATCATGCATAGGAGTACTGTGAGAGGGTTGAAACCTCTTGTTAGAACGTAAATTTCTAGGGCTACCTTCACGAGGTCCCCCGAATCTTTGATATGGCACATAACTAGCATCAGAAAGATCGGATTCTGACTTAGAACGTTCAAAACTACTGTCACGAGCACTACCATTCCTATCACCAAAACCATGAAAAGAACTCTGAAAAGAATCTTCGGAATCAAAATTAGGATCATCTACAATTTCGGAAATATTTTGATTTCGATTAAGAACCGGACTATTTTGTACTCTTATAGGGTCTTTAAAAGACGACTGCGAATACCTAGAATTATTCACCGAAGGTGGATTATTAAAATTCCTCGCGAATTTATGCGGAATACAAACATTTTCTTCCTCATCAACTTCATCTGTTGATGTATTCTTCACTTCTTCATTATGACAATCAAAATGTACTTTCTTATGACTCTTATTATTATAACTAAAAGATTTACCTAACTTTTCAGACGTAGGTTCGACCATAACAGGTTCTGCAACAACTTTAAAATTGTCGCTGTGGACAGCTATCTCTCTACCAGTAGCTAAACACTGCAATATGAAACGATTTCTACCCAGGACCCCCACAACCCTGTAAGGTCCCTGCCATCGCTTATGTAATTTAAGAGGTATTTTAGGTGGTTTAACAGCTAAAATATAGACACGACTTCCTACCTTGATATCCCTTTCCAAAGCTTTTCCGTGTTGCCTTGACACAAACTTTTGAGTTTCCAACTCCAAATTCTCTTTTGCTATCTCTCTTATCAAATTAGTTCTTACACTTAAATCTATTAACTGATCGTGTGTCGGACGAAAATCTTCTTCCAAATTTACAAAAGGAGATACGTAGTTATCTACATCATAAGGTAGGCGCTTATTGTAGCCGTGAAGTACATAGTGCGCACTTTCCCCTATAGATTCATTGAAAGTGCTATTTAAGCATAACTGAACAAATGGTAAATAATTGGACCAATCGTCCCCCTTTTCGTTTATGTAGTGCCTAAGGTAATTTTCAATCTGGAGGTTAGTTCTTTCACATAGAGAATTAGCTATAGGACTCCTCACGCTTATCTCTACCTTACGAATTTTCCACAATTTACAAAGTTGTTTAAAAAAATCAGATATATACTCACCACCCCAATCAGATACCAAAATACTGGGACAACTATGTCTTACAATCACGCGATGTAATAACGCATTGGCGATGTGTACGCCACTTCTAGAAGGTATTCCACAAATTTCAACATACCTCGTTAACGAATCCTTAAACAATAAAATATATTTAGCACCAGAAACTTTACAATCGCAATGTGGCGATTAAGTCAGTATGTACACTGGAAAACGTTGCATAACGAGAGGGTACTTGAAATAGGCCCTATGCGCGAATCCCTTTACTTCAAGCACATTGAAGGAGGCAATCCTTACAAAACTAAGACCTTTTGTCATACCCGGAAAATTATTATCTTCCTAATTTTCTTCTCCGTTCTTTATTGCTCATGTTGTTCCGATTTCCCAAGGGAACAATACCAATATTCTGACACGTATGATTATTTAAAAAGAATTCTGTATCCGATGAGATACTTTTGAGCTCTATTTGTTACATTTAATAACCAATATACCCTTAACATAACATCAAAAGAACTGTGATACACCACCATTCTCTTAACAAAATTAATAAGGAATCAATCTAGACCACTTCTCCTGTTCTGCCTTAAACATCGAAGTTAATTAAATAACTGAGGTTTGGAACATACATCGATACCGAAATAAAAAAACTGAACATAGCCAGTGAGATTTTCAACAAAAAATCAGCGCAACATTCTTTTTCCTGTCTATATATATAATTTCATCAAAAGCATTTAACCTTGAAGCCCAATGTCTAATTTTGGACAAATCTATCTTAAAATATACCTTACCAACGCTGATGATCAGTATAAATACTATTTATATCCAAATAAGTGTTCCTAAACCTCGTAAAGCCCACATTATCCCAGGGCTTCTAAATCAATGACTGTAGTTCTTTTCACTTACTCAGTGCGAGAAGCGAAAAAATTGGGCAAATTCCTATCATCCTTTTGAAGCCCAACGCCCCTAGCCCGATGCTACTAGCATCTGTTGTAACAATAAAATCTTTAGTAAAAAGGAAACTTTAGTAAGGGATCGATAATTAACTTTTGCTTTAGCGTATCGAACGCTCGTTGCTGCTCTTGCCCCCAAGAGAACAATACACCCTTACGAAACAAAGACGTAATAGGCTGTGCTAAGACACTAAAATTAGGAACCATGGAACGATAAAAAGATACGAAACCTATGAAGGAACGCGCAGACGTGACGTCTGTCGGCACTGAAAAAGACTTTAAAGCATTAATTTTGGTCGGATCCGCCGACAACCCTTTAGAACTTATCTGG
>JABUQX010032185.1:0-5000 GCA_015478945.1 Trachelipus rathkii
AACCAGAGAGAGATATATATATATAATATATATAATATATATTATTATATATATATATATATATATATATATATAATATATATATATAATATATTATTATATATATATTATTATATACACACACAAACTAATACCTGTGATAATATGTACGTACATGTTATATATGTTTGCGCATTGTTATGTCGTTGAACTTCCTATGTTTATCACAGCATTAAAGATAGGACGGAAATGATTTTCATTTTATGAATAATTACCGAAATTAGCCGAGTCGGCGCGCTCATTGAATAATTTGTACCTTTTTATTCCGCGGTTTGCGCATTCATTTTGCGCAAACATGCGAGAGTTATTTTGTTACATGTGTTTAAAGTAATGTGTAGTCTTTTTTATAATTATCTTTCGTATTTATATAATATTATTATACATATATTGTTAGTATATTATATATATATTTATTTTATATATATATGTATATATATATATATATATATATATATATATATATATATATATATATATATATTATATATATATATGGTCATGTCGGTTTGAGATCTTCCCTTTAATATATAATTTTATTTTTGTTTTAGCTATTATTTACATAGCGTAGGTTAGGTTAGGTTAGATTATCAGCAAGTTGTTTTAGAGAGGGAAAAGTGAAACCGTAAAGATATATATATTATATATATATAATATTTATATATATTAATATATATATATATATATATATATATTATATAGTATATATATATATATATATATATATATATATATATGACCTGTTGTGTTATAGGAATGGGTTATTTTTTGTTTTTATAATTATCTTTTTCCCAAATATTATATGGAAATAATACCAAGAATAGACTTCAATGGTAAAAGATCAAATCTGCAAACTATTAAATATAAAAAAAAGTCAATAATCGACCCCAGAATTGCGTAATCGAACGAATATTCCTGTAAGTCAGTGAGAGATAATATGGGTTGAGTTTGATTGATTGGAAAAAGTGTTGTTTGGGCAGATTTGTAACAAAAAAAATACCCCTCACAGAACAAAATAGTATTTCCTTCAGACACTTTTGTTTTATTTTAAATTGTCAATTAGTTTACTAATTTAATAAGTAATTTAATTCATAAATATTATTCCATTTAAGATATATAATTGTGTAAAAATTATATATATTATATATATATATATATATATATATATATATATATATATATATATATTAATTTTAACGTATATAGTAATGACATTACGTTAAATTCACATACAATCAGCCTCTTAAATTGTTCTACTAATTCTACTACTACAAAATTCTATTATTATTATTATTATTATTATTATTATTATTATTATTATTATTATTATTATTATTATTATTATTATTATTATTATTATTATTATTATTATTATTATTATTCAATAATAATAATAATAATAATAATAATAATAATAATAATAATAATAATAATAATAATAATAATAATAATAATAATAATAATAATAATTAATTGTACCTACTGGTAACATTTTTTTATAATTAATAAAATAATAATAATAATAATAATAATAATATAATAATAATAATAATAATAATAATAATAATATTTGACTGAACCTATTGGTAACTTTTTTTTTAAAATTGTAAATAGAAAAAATTAATAATAAATGAATATAATAATTAATCAAAAAATGACGGGTCGGGTCGGTTGGTCGGTTTGTGAGGAATTTGCAAGACTAATTTCTTCATATTATATAAGTGTTCCCCTTCCACACTTACGATTATGCTTTAGGAATTAAATATTTAAGTTTTTTTTTACTATTTAGAATTTTTATGACGAATATTTTACTCTATAAACTTATTCTTTATATTATCATAGTTTATAAACTATGATATTATTTCTTATTAATTTTCATATTGTTTTATTTTTTTAAAACCTAAATATAACCTTTTCCTATAAGACAACAGGGCATATATATATATATATATATATATATATATATATATATATATATATATATATATATATTATATATATATATATATATATATATATATATAATATATTATATATATTATATATATACTATATATATATATATATATATATATATATATATATATATATATATAATTTATATATATATGTGTGTGTGTGTGGGTGGGTGTGTGCGTGTGTGTGTGGGCTTAGGCATGGCTTTTAAACATGTGCGATTGGATAAGTGTCCTGTTTTGGGAAGAATAACACGAGTTGAAATCTTATGAAAGAAGAAGCCCCACACATTGAAGACGTCATACAAAAAAAAATGGCTTCTTCCCTGTCCCTTATGGGATTCCTTGTTGTTTTTGTTATCGTTGTTGTTGTTGTTGTTGTTGTTGTTGTTGTTGTCGTTGTTACTTTTATTGAGTATTATTATGTTGATGGGCCATGTAATCATATGCCTTTTTAAAAGTTTTATGTTTTTTAACGCTTGTGTTTTTTTAATTGTTATTAACGCGTGTTTTTTTTTCTTTCTTTAAGTGTTATTAACACATAAAATTAACACATTTAGTGTTTATATCCATTTTTAAAGGCATACAATAAACCACATTACCAGGTTAAAATGAAAATAATGCAAATATGGTACCTACTTAAACTAGAGGTAAAGCTTAAGTGGTATGTGTTATTCTATGTGTTAATAACGTATTGGTGATAATAGGGAAAAATATTAACGCTTAATTTTATAACAATTTAAATGTATACATTAAAAATGATACATAAAGATCTTGTATTTGTGTAACTGTATTTTATTACAATTTAAATGCATACATTAAAAATGATACATGAAGATCTTGTTTGTTTGTGTGTATAGGTGTGTGTGTGTGTGTGTGTGTGTGTGTGTCTGTGTGTGTGTTGGTGTGTGTGTGTGTTGCTGGTTTGTGTTTTTGTAACCGGGGTCTCCGGGGGACTAAGTGGTGATCTTTCAGGAGTGGTAGGTCGATCTGACCCTTGCCATCCTTATCCTAATATGGCATCTATTTTTCTCTGCACATATGCCTACAAAAATCCACTAAAAACTATTAAGGTTGAAGTGGTTAAGTAATATATATATATATATATAATATATATATATATCATATATATATATATATATATATATATATATATATATATATATATATATATATAGTATATATATATATATTATAGGAATATGGTCATAGTATGAGGAAACATATGCCCTTAAAAACAAGTTACGTGAAGTATGCGTTCAACTACTTTTTCCGGTTCTTAATTACGCTGGACCTAATTTAGAAGGACGTGGGGACAAGACTCCATTTTCCCGCTCCTTCTTATTAATACTTTCGAGTTCATCCTTTTTCTTTAATCTCTTCCTATTTATCCTTCCTCCATTCCTTCTTATACTTCCTTTCACCTGACTGGCTTCCTACTTTCTCTCTCTCTCTCTCCTCTCTCCTCTCTCTCTCTTCTCTAATCTCATCTCTCTCTCTCTCTCTCTCTCTCTCTCTCTCTCTCTCTCTCTCTCTCTCTCTCTTCCGGTTTATCTGAAAATGAAATTAAGAAACCTTTATATTTTGAGGTGCTCTAAATGTTGTTGTTGTTGTTGTTGTTGTTGTTGTTGTTGTTGTTGTTGTTGTTGTTGTTGTTAGTAGTCGTTTTTTTTTGTAATAGACATCACTTGTCTTCTTTTTTTTTTTTTGAAAAGGGGTAGCAAATAATACATGGGTTGCATTTTTGTCAAATATTATTCTTCTCTTGACAAATTTAATCTCATTTTAAAGGGTAGCGCAGATCCTTATATGAATGCACATAAACTATTATATATATATATATATATTTATATATATATATATATATATATATTATATTACTATAATAATATAATATATATATTATATATATATATATATATATTATATATATATATATATATATATATATATATATATATATATATATATATAATTATATATATATATATATATATATTAGTAGGTGTAGTTATAGTAATTGATGACGGTATATTTTTTTTAGTTAGTTAGTTATTTTACCACGACAATCGGGGGAAAGGTTACTATTTTATGTTTTCCCGACCAGTGGGCCCATACAAAGTGGAAAGGTGCACAGTTATCAGGGTGATAGTAACCCCAGCCTCAGTCTGAACCAAGTCAGGATATTCCAGCCATCAGTGGGCATGGCTAGGCTCTGGACTCACAGACCTACTGTGCGTGAGGCGAATAGGAATGTAGGTGTCTGTATGTGTATTAAAGGTTGTACCGTTGTATGTGTTGGCTATGGATGAGTGAGGTGAGGGTATTGAGATTAGTGTATTAATACACTATGCCGTAAAACTGTTAATGAATTACAGAAATCTCCTAACAAACGGCAAATTTTTCGTGTCCATCGCCTGGTGACTAGTCGAAATATATATATATATATATATATATATATATATATTATATATATAATATAATATATATATAGTATATATAGTATATATATATATATTATATAGTAATATATATATATATATATATGAGTATATATATATATATATATATATATATATATATATATATAAGGAAGAAAAGAATCAACTCCCTGAACATCATATCTTTATTTGCAACGTTTCGAGAAAATGCTATCATCTTCGTTCAAAACTATAAAACACAAAGCATTGCATCGGAAAAGTTATTCCATATACTACCTTTTTCAAAGAATGGTAATCCTATGTTGGAGATTTACAGAACCGCCATGTGACCATGTTTGTTATAAGAAATCTCTTTACTCAAATATTCCTTCAAGGGAGACCGTTAATATTTCCTTAGAAATAAAATTTTTTAATTCAGTAGAACATTTTAACGACTTCACAATGACACGAATTTTAAATTCTGCTCAATCTGAAACCCAACGAAATCTAATTTTTTCAATTTCTCTAATTTAATTTGGCAATGATTTCGTCCCTTACCTCAATCCTAGCTAGCACATATTCAGACCAT
>JABUQX010032185.1:22500-25000 GCA_015478945.1 Trachelipus rathkii
TTATATAATATATATATATATATATATATATATATATATATATATAGTATAATTATAGAAAGGGTTCTTCGACCTTAGAAACCTGTACTTTGACACATTAGGTATCAAAATCTAACGAAGTGATGAAAATTTCCGTCAACTGCCGGCATGACTTGGATTTGCTGTCTTTTAGAAACTCCAGAATCTTCGAAAACGGAAAGCGTGTTGTCACCATTGACGTGCAGTGCAGCCACTGGATAAAATCAGCCAAACTCCTCCGGAATTGGGGGCCTTGACCAGGTCATCTGCTTACATGACTTGGTCGATCGGGCACTCGAAATACCTTGCCGACCTCGGAAACGGCTACCCTAACCTTGGAAACCCCATTCTTGTCACGTCAAGCGTCAAAAATGTATAAATCACTAAAATGCACCTAAAGGTAACAAAATACATTCTTCTACTGCCGAAGTCGCACCCTATACTAAAATGCCGGTCAAACTAAAGTAGGCTTTCACCCAACCCATGCTTATGTAACATGTAAAACCCACACTGCACCCTAAGGAAAAGGCTAATATATACCCCAACTACTATCAGAAGAAAAACCATAGCTAAGATACATGCTAACCACACTAGACAATACAAGTATTTAACAAGACCACTATCATCGTTATAACCATACTCACATATTGTTTGCTTGTTGTCAAAAATTAATTTCTTTTGGGGTTCGGTCCCCATCTCAAATGGGGACCTTACCATTTCTGATTCAATCTGGAATCATCATTTCATCCTTCGTCACTCTGCATTTCTTATGCAATTCTGTGGCATTTCTTATGCATTCTGTGCAATTCTTATTCTGCTATACATTCTGTGTAATTTTTCTTTTCTTTCAGGCGGGACCCCTCCAGGGGGTCCTCAGGCACCTTTGAGAGTACTGAAACTATGTTATTCGGAATCTACGTCATTAAAAACATATATAAGAACACCAATATTATGGTGTTAATTACATGTTTACTAAATCGGCACCGCACCGGCATCACACCGGCGCTGGTGCAGACACATACAGTGACTTATTTGCTCCGACACAAGAGGCTTCTTTTCATTCCTTCATCAATCTTCCTTCGTCCTCCTCTGTCATGCACTCTGTGCTTTTCTTCAGGCTCCGCTCCTGCACCGGCTCCGCCTCCGGCTCAATCCTTCAGCTTTGGCTCATTTGCTCCGTCATATGAGACTTCTTTTTCCTTTCTCTTTCCTTCATCTTCCTTCGTCTTCTCTGTGTTTTTCTTCTTTTTTTCAGGGGAACTCCCTCTTGAGGGGGTCCTCAGGCTCATTTGAGGTTCTTGGGACCCTCAAAATCGGAATAATACAGAGGTGAAAACATATAATAAAGACACCTCATTTGACTCATTATGTGATTGGAGACAGAATTTCTCTGGCTGCGGCTCCAGCTTCGGCTCCGGTTCCTGTGCTCCGGCACTTAACTTAACCATATCACTCTATTTCCCCACGCCTTTTCTATGCACTCACCAAATTTCATTTGTCTATGAGCATTTCAAATTTTTGGGGGCACAGCCCTATCATATATTGGGCGTAGCTGCGAGAAACCTTGGCGACAGGCAGGCGGCACCCTCAACAATTAAAATTAAACTTAAACTTAAAATTCATTGGGTTTTGTGATTCCCAAAAGAGAAGAGACAGGGAAAAATGTTGTAAATCTACGACATTTTCTAGAAAAGATTAACGATTTGAATAGAAGAAATAAAAAAACGAAGAACTAAATAGGTTATAAAATATTTTAAATTTAAAAAAACAAAAATTCTGAATTTGCTATTTAGTATATGGGTATAGAAATTAACTAAATTAAAAATGAAGAAATCGTTTTAAACTTATATTGAATGATCAAAACCAAATTTAAAAGATCTTATTGATTATGCAAATCGCTAATGTTATTAATAATGCAAATTCAGCGCAGTCGGCACATATGAAGATTTATTGGCATGATTCTAGAGCGACAGGGCTAACAACCCGTTCCATTTATTTAAATGCCAGAAATAACTCAAGGCCCAGTGTTGGCAACTTATGCTTTCTAGAAACTGTGATCTTCTGGAGACCTCTATAGAAGAAATGATATATATATATATATATATATATATATAAATCTATATAAATGTTTATATATTATATATATATTATATATATATATATATATATATATATATATATATATTATACTTTATATATATATATATTATATATATATATATATATATATATATATGCATATATATAGATTTCCTAAATGTTTTTAATTAGAAAAAAAATTAAGTAAAATCCATCGAAACCTACGATACAAATGCATGGAACACGTACTTTTTTATGTGTGGGCAGCGCCCCGTAACCCCCGACCCTTGAGTGATGGTAAAATAAATAAATATTGCTTCAACACCATGATAAGCTTATATATAAATAAAAGTTTAAATAAAGAAGGATGTGGCAAAAAATTAGTTTTACATTTAAATATAAA
>JABUQX010032185.1:37500-62500 GCA_015478945.1 Trachelipus rathkii
TGTTTATAGTTTTTTAAATAACCCAACAAGGACAAATCAAAATAATAATAATAATAATAATAATAATAATAATAATAATAATAATAATAATAATAATAATAATAATAATAATAATAATAATAATAATAATAATAATGATAATAATAATAATAATAATAATAATAATAATAATAATAATAATAATAATAATAATAATAATAATAATAATAATAATAATTAGAAGTAATGAAGTTTCTCTCTCTCTCTCTCTCTCTCTCTCTCTCTCTCTCTCTCTCTCTCTCTCTCTCTCTCTCTCTCTCTCTCTCTCTCTCTCTCTCCCAGCTTAAATAAATTATAATGCCATTTTTAATTAGGTTTAAAAGGTTCTTGAATTATTTTGGGTTTAAATTTCTTTTAAGTCTTTTTTTTTTCCCCCCCATTTTTTTTCTTGAATATTTTCTCCTCTTTTGGAAGAGTTAAAATAATTTTTGAGTTTTATTCAACGTATTTTTTTTTTCATCTGTCTTTTATTTTTCAATCTCTTTCGGAGATATCGTCAGTGTTTCTTTTCATTTTTTATCGTGTTTTGGAGTGAGAGAGTTTTTTTTTTTTTTTTTTTTTTTTTTTTTTACTTTGATGTCCGGTATTTCCAACTGCATTTTTTCGATTAACTGAAATCAAATGACGAGTGACAATAATACATGAAGGAACACTTTGAAAGAGTAATTGAAACATTTGTTGGCAAGATAATATTTTATGCACAATATATTTGTTGTTTTTTTTTTCTTATATACATACATATTTTTTTTATTTGCACAAATTACATATTTTTTACATTCACATATTTTATTTACAGTAAATATGTGTGTGTGGTTTTTTAATATTATTACATTAATTGTTTCTGGAAATTAAAATACGGATTTTTAAACTGCTCTTCGAATTCATGTTTTTAAATTATTTTTGAATGTCAACTAAGCTAAATTATGTGTAGAATGAAACATGTATATATGCTCTATAGTCTATTCTGTATAGTATGTTATAGTATAGTATAGTATATTATAATATAGTTTTTTTGTGATCAAAATATTTTGATGAGAAAATTTTGTCAGAATTTTGGTGTAAATATTAGGGATGTGCCAAAGTATTAATATTGGTATTTTCCAGTATTGGCCATTTTTCCGGGTATTGGTATTGGCTCCCAAAGGGTATTGGCATTTAGCACAGGTATTGGTATTTGTATTGGTCAAAATGTGTCAATACTGTTCAGTCGTTATAATGTTTAAAAAAAAGTGGCAAAGTAAGATTATGTTAATGCTCTTTGAAAACTTCCCGTTCGAGAAGTTTAATAAAATATAAATAATAGGTTGGTCTTTTTCATACATAAAAAAATTTACAATATAATCAAATTTAATAGGAATATGGTATTGCTGAACATTCCCAGTAATTGTATTGAGGTATTGGTATTGGCTAGTAGCATCAATGAGAGTATTGGTATTGGTATTGGCCAACGATTCAGTTCTGGCACATCACTAGTAAATATAGACTTACTGCTTGTAATTTTAATGCCTATTATATTAAATTCAAATTTAAAAAAGGTATTTTTTTATCTCATATTTAAAACAGAAATTTCCAAGGAAAGGAAAATGGTTCATCCATTTCCCACTCCAACCTAAATCCACGATCTTAAATTTTAAATCGACTTTTAGCTAGCAATTTTAATGCTTATTATGCATTTTTGAAAAAGGAAATATTTCTAATATATTAGTGTTTAAAACAAATATTTTTGTAGAGTACGAAGAGGATTCCGATAATCATCTCTACCTGCAATAATATCGTACACGAGATTGTCGGAATTATTAAAACTGGGTTGAATTATTTTAATTTTAATTACATCTTTACTGTGGGATATAATTTCCGTTAGTGGTTAAAGCAGTTGTGTTCTTGGGTTTACATCACGTAATGATTTGGATGGTCATAATTGATCTTAATCTTTCTCAGTTTATTGAACAAATTTACTCGATGGGAATCAGATTATTACTAACGAATTTTCTTATTAGTAACGGATTTTCTCCTAAGTTCCATCTATAAATTATATGAAGTTGCATATAACCGTGAATGCAGAAGTGTGACGTCATATTGCGGATATGTATTAGTGAGGTCACCCGTGTGATATTTTTGATGAGGAATCGGATAGGAATCCGCTAAATTTTGTGTATGTTCCTCGTATACAGAGGCGGATATTTATTTCTGCATCCATGAATAGACGGATGTGACTATCCATGACATCAATAATATCTAACTCACTCGTGTTCAGGGTGGATATGTTCTTGTTGTGGATTTGGCATATTGTTAGCTATATGTTTGTGAATATATATATTGAGGCATTCCATATATATATATATATATATATATATATATTATATATATATATATAATATATATATATATATAATATATATTATATATAATATATATATTATAATATAATATATATATTAAACCATGGTGGTATTAAAAATAAACAAGGTTTAAAATTGCAATAAACATCAATGTTTTTTAGTTTCACTATGGTTTTTTGTTTTTTTTTATTATTAAAAGCAATATTTTAGAATTTTTTTTAAGTTTATATAGTATTTACATTGCTTTATTTGATTTTTATAAGTTATTTGACCCATAATATTTATATTTAAAACATCTAGTAAAAACAGCAAGGTTTAATTTTAAACAAAGACATTTTTACACTTTTCTTCAAAAACATTTTAAGGATTATTTTCACTGAAATAGCCTAATATATATTATATATATATATATATATATATATATATATATAATATATATATTATATTGGTAATATATAATATATATATATATATTATAGTTTAGTGTACAGTACCCACCGCTACCCACAAGGAAACGGCCACACTGGGTTGAGTAATCAACTCCATGAGTGGGTCCTGGCTCATACTTATTTTAAATGTAAAAGAAAATTTAGATGGTGAAATAAATATTGTCGAGTCAAAAGTAAATTAAAAGATATCCTTACATTATATGTGTTGCTGAAGTTATATAACAAAATTAAATGTTGTTGAGATTATTTAGTTCTTTGAGATAAGAGAAAGATAGTTACTTATCAAAGTGGGAGGATTCAGAAAGAAATGGGATAACCTTTTAGAAGGTGTTATGAACCATAGAGTAGGAAAATGACGACGGTTAGTTGAAGCAATCAATGATAGATATGGGTGAACATATTGCCACGGGATGGCGACGGCATGATTTGCAGATGGCAGGAGGATCCTGTGACATGTAGTGGCTGTGAGTGATATTTGGCGTGGCCAATGAGAGGCGTGCAAGTTTCACCTCGTGCAAGCGCTTTCCGTCGGTGAGACGAAGACCACTCACATATGTTTCTGCTTCTACACTTTCTAAGTTTCGCCCCTCGCTGATCACTCGCCAAGCATTCCAGCCAGTAAGACCGAAATCCTTTTTTGCAGGATAATAATCAGTAGATGGGAGGCGACTTTGCCGAATGGCATCTGGAAGTACCTGAGAAACATGCTCCCATGAAAAAGAGGAGGCGCGCCAATTCTGCTCTCTGTCCACCATTTTCAATTCCATTAACCCCTTACGTGAGAGGGGAATCGCAACATTTGAGTCTAATATTTATTTCTTGTAGAGAGATAGAACAGGCCGAAAAGAAGAGAAATATGTTTTAACAGCGGATTACCATTGTGTTTTTTTAGAATAGGGGCTTTAAACGCTTGGAGGGTGCTGAACGAATCTGAATAAAATGAATAAGAAAACTAATTAGGATAAAATTCGAGAGAGGGTAATCATTATAGCTATTAATTCTGCCGTAAAACATTGAAGCATGTGGGGGAAGGGTATGGGAGAGGTTGCGGTCAGGGAAGACAGCAGACGCACCCACACTATCCCCTGTTTTAGAGTCGTCAGTAAACGCGAGAATGTCCACTGTGAACTGCTAATGAGATAAGATTGATGCCTTTAACAGGGCAGCGGAGTGGCTAGATTTGGAGAGAAGTGTCAGGACCAGGCAGATGGTGAAAGCAGGGGATAGCCAAGGGTGTATACTTCTCTATAGAGAACGGCAGCACCTTTTACAAAGGGATAAAGGTAGTATAAGGATGTTATAAACTGTGTTTGCAAATGGCCAGTAAGGAGGATTCTGAGGTATCTCTTGCAGAATCGGTGTCAGAGCAGACGGTATGGGGTTTGAAAGCGAAGATAACTTGTGCACGTGACGTATTCCCTTCGAAGAAAGATAGTGGCATCACATCGGACTTAACTTCAAGGCTCGCCCGCGGGGACGATCGGAAGACTCCAGTGGAGATACGGATTGCCTCATTTTGGATGGGATCTAACAGGTGTAGTTGGTTGGGTAGGCCTGACCATATATTACGCAGCTTCGATCGGATTAGTGCGATGTAGAAGCGTAAAAGGGACTTGTTATCAGCACCCAAGATTTTGAGGCGGGTTGACGTAAAAGATCAAGCACGCAATGACAAGTCGTCTTCAGGAGTTTAATATGCGGTGCGCATGTTAAGTGGTCATCTAGAATGAGTCCTAAAAATTTGACTTTTGGAGTTACAGGAGTGGGTGAACCATATACGGTTAGGTTCGTGGGAGGAAAATGTCAGGTTCTTCGAATCCCTTTTTTCCTAAAAAGTATTGCTGAGGTTTTTGTGGGTGATAAATGGAAGCCATGGGAGTTACCCCATTGTGAGATATTTTCAATAGCTAGTTGAGTTGCCGTTCAGGAAAATGGCAGACCTGTCACCGTCAATATATAGAGCAAGGTCATCAACATACAGAGAAAAATTGACCATCGCTGGGATAGAAACAACGATGTCATTGAATCCGAGAAAATAGAAATACACTTAGAACACTGCTCTGCGGAGCGTCTTCATCCAGAATAAAGTGGCGCGATAAAACAGAAAATCACCGAATTTGGATGGATCTATTTGACAGAAGAGCATTTAATAAAATGAGGGGGCTGTCCTTCGGAAACCGAGTGAGTGGAGTTAAGGAGACCCCAGTTCTCCATTTTGTCATAATCTTTTTCAAGGTCAAAAATGCCAAAAAACCATCTCACCAGCTTGAGGAAGGCTTCCGGATGTCATTGGTCCAGTTTTTACAAGGGCGTCCGCGAGTGAACGATTTTGGCGGAAACCAAATTTGAAAAAGTTTTGAAAAGTCTGGCGACTCTCCAAAACAGGGAGAAGGCGGCCTGAAAATATTATTCTTCATTTAATTTCTTCATAATTTACAGTCAGCTAAATGGTCTTTGGTTGTCTGCCAACTTCGGATCTTTTCCAGGTTTGGGAATAAGGATTACAAAAGCTGCAGTCCAAATAGATGGAAAAAAGGATTCGATCCAGTTTCTGTTATATAGATCCAGCAAAAACGCTGATGCAGAGGGGTGTATATGGCGAGCATAATGTACGAAATCATGTCTGAGCCAAAGGCACCGTCTTTGCTATTTGCCGTCAGTGCAGTTTGATATTCTGCAAGTGGAAAAAGACGGTTGTAGGTATGGTCTTCCCCTTTTGCCTATGGAAAAGTCTGGCGAATGCAGTGTTAATTCTCAAATTTTTTTAAATGGTTTTAGGATAGCAGAAAAAGAGCTTGAGTGGCTAGCAAAACTATAACCTAATGCATCTGCAACAGCTGGTGGAGCAGAGATCTCATCGGTTATATGGTAACGGAGGACTGCGGGGGAATAATTGGTGGAAGCAGCAAGAATATTTTTTGTGCAACTTTTTCAGTTACTGAAGACAAGGGAGTTCGGGGAATTGACAGTCCAACGTACAACAGTTCGAAAGTATTGTTTGCGTGTTTGGCGATAATTCGACGAGATCTCGCCGCAGCTGCTTTAAAGATAATCATGTTTGAGGTGGTGTGGGTCCTTATGTTGCCTGTATAGTTTTTCCTTCTCCCGGTTAGCTTGTGCACACTCTTGGGACCACCAAGGTGTTAACGAAACTACTACCTGCGGAAGATCGCGGGATGCAAGCTTGTTGCTGTGCTGATAGATAACTTGCTGGAAAGAAGTTAAAGACATTTTATCAACCACCACCTTTAATGCCCATAGTAATGCGAGTTGGTGGGGATTAGCTCTGGACCTGATGAAAAGGAGCTCACTACACACCGTCATAACGTCAGCTGGAAAGGGGTGACGCAAGATTTGAAGTCTCCAGTATAAACCCTTAGTGGGAAGCTGCTTAAAAGGTCGGCTAAGTCAGTCCTTAGTAAACTCAATACTGGGAGCCAAGTAGATCGAACATACAAGATGTTGATCGATGTAAATGGATACGTGCTATCACTGGAATGAAGTCCAGTCGGAGAGGTGATTAATAGGGGATAAACTCGATGGATTGAAGAATTCCGCGCCTCCTCTATTCATTGCCACCTCTTTCGTTAGAAGGTTACGCGATATGTATTCCGACAGTTGGAGAAGTCGCGGATAAACATAGTTGAAGTTCCTTGCAAGCATATGCACTTCGTGTTTACATATGTTAATTAGATGTGAACAAAGTTCTTCAAAATCTAGAGTAGTAGCACGACAATATCCCTTGAAGGAAGGTGCCAACTACGTTGTTATAAATATTATGATTGATTGTTCTTTGGACAATTACGTCTCTATTGCTGACTAGGGTAGTGTTGGGAGGTGGATACAGATGAGGAAGAAAAGGCTGAACGGGTCTCGAAGTAGGAGGAGCAATAGATCCTGATGGTTTAAGGAATAGTCGATACAAACAGAGATTTGGTTTTAGTTTTTTTTGTTTTTTTTGTGGGGGGGAGTTTCTGTGGTATTTGGTGGAGGGACTTCGCTAAGAATGCGAAGAAGTTGAGTTTTCAAACAAGTCCCATGTTTTTAGGGACTTGGTTGGGTCGTGGGAAAGAGTAAAAAAGGGTGCTCATGTTTGCGGAATGAGATTGAATCAGTATCTGCCAACAAGCAGATTCACAAAAGGTTGTGGAGAATATGGCTATTTCCATTGGAAACGGGAGAAGATGTTTAACCGAAAAGTGTCAGCTTTTTGAAGAGTGTTGTTGGAGTTGCGATATTGGATTCTGTTTGGTTACTGAAGTCTGATGCTGGAGACTTTGTCAGTGAGTCATCATATGGGTTATTTTTGGAGACTGTACAATTTGAGTTAAGATGGGAGATTCTTGAGCCTCTATTCATACCACTAACAGATCCAGAAGGCTTAGAGAGCTTGTTATGTTTGAATTGAACGGTCTTCCATTCACCTCCCTCAGAAACGTAGGTGGGTTATCAATTCAAGCTCTATTTGGGAACTATAATTCATTTCATCCGCTAAGGCATAGAATCCTTTGGGGAGTGCTGAGATAGCAAATTCGGAAGAAGAGGAGGATTCAGAAGAGTTGGAATGGTCCTGCAAGCTATCAGAGGATTAGTTGGTAGGTTGTTCAAAATCTGTGGTTCCTCGGGTACAATTTATTGATGTCTATGCTTTTATCTTAGAAATAGACCTATGGCGAAGTCTCTTCTGAGTCGCATTTTTTATATCTGGGGTCAGTAGGCTCTGCTTTAGAAATTCAGATGTTTTATATTTTAGCAAGTAATCATTTGTTTCTACTTAGAAACACCTTTTCAGGAGTTGAAGGGATGGTGGGAGACAGATCAGCGGACAAAGAAGCAGGCCTCCTACGTGAGTTTGGTTAATTCATCGGGAGGGTATGAGGCAGAGTTCTTGGCAGGAAATGCTCTCTAAGCTGTGTATAGGATGAGCAAACTTATGTTCATTGCTGGTCAGTTGAAAGCTAGCATTCGGGGTAGGGCTGGAGATTGGATTGAAGGCTGTTTTTTGCCTGCTTGAATAGTCCGCAATATAAGCAGTGTAGGCGAGAGTTCTACTGAAATCGTGTGTCGGTGGGTTGATGCAATTGTAGCATACGATTGCCTTGATCTTGTAGGATAGTTGTCTTTGAGCTGGTGCATGGCATCTCTCTTGCTCAATTTTTGTATGGTGCATAACTCCAAAACCTTGTGTTCAAAAAGGTGAGACGGGATTTTAAAGGAAAAGACAATGTGGGCTCCTCCACAGTTTGTTTTTCACATGGAGTGTGAAATTCTTCTCCAAATACTGAGCATATATCATGCGGTCCCCTACAGTATTTTCGGGGAGGACAAAACCGCTGGCATTTAAAGAAACGTCTGGCTCGAGGAATAAGCGTACGAACACTGTAATTTGTAAACCCAATTTTCACCTTAGTAGGTGGAAAAGGGGTGTTAAAGGTCAACAGTAAATGAGGATTTGAAGTGTCAGGCGAGTTTCGACTTGGGGAAATCTGTAAACGTTAGTAACAGGAAATCTTTTCTGCTGTAGTTTTTTTTAGAGTGACAGCAAAACCTTCGACTTTCTGCTCTAAAGAGTAAATAGTGCCTTTCGATGTGTTTCTTATTTCATCAGGAGTGTAAATAAGAGAGATGTTTCCTAAAGAAGTTAAGGATGACAAAATAGAACTTTTATAACGGGTAGTAGCTTGAGCGAAAAGCGACCCATTCCTTATCAACGTGACTGGGGGTCTTCAACTCCTAAAGATTTTTCAAGTGCATCGCTAAGAATGATTGTTCTTTGCTCAGTAAGAACTTTGAAAGTGGTGGATCGCAATAATTAATACATTGGGAAAGTTGTGTCAGCTGGCAGTCCCGGAGGGGGAGCAACACACGAAAGTAAACAATTGAGAACGATTAGGACGGTGGGCACCTCTTTGGGGTTGCCCCGACCGTTTTGGAACTTGGGATGTCAAGGACGTGCCTGACTACTGATCTCTGGGATAGAGAGAAGCCTTGCAGGTGTAGTGAAGGGAATCGCGGCATTAATATTCGAAATACAACTCAGAAGAGTATGTCCATTAATCGGTGCATTATCAGTAATGGTTAAATCCATTGGAGTCAGAGACAAATTAAGGTTTTCCATAGAATATTAAATCACAGGAGTCCTCCTCATGGGTATCAAACCATATGAGGTTTGTGCCCGAAGAACCGCGCTTAGAGACGGGGAGTCCTTATTATAGACGTTCAGAGGGGTCAGGGAAAAACATCCAAACTTGGTGCTAAGCCGTGGGAACCGAATCATGAATGGGTGATGCGGTTCACATCCCTTCAGCACAGATAACACCAGGTTCCCCGTTGAACTACCTCGCTGGCAAGAAAAAAAAACAGGAACTGTGGGGGAAGAAATGGATTGAAAAAACAGAAATTAATTTGGAAAATGATGGGAATGAATGAAGACTGAAAATTACATATGTGACAAATGAAAATGCACAAATGCACAAATGGAGCCGGACAGATGCGCAAAGTCACCATAATAGTAATGGGGCTATTTCGTTGCTCACCAAAGGGTGCCGACGTTCTGAGCGTTCTTATCAGTCGGCATGTTTGATCACTGATAACGGCGGCGTGTTTATTGATAACGGCGACATGTTTATTGATTACGGCTCATTTGTTAACATTTCGGTGTAATTTTTATTTATTTATTTATTTTTATTTAAATTAAAATAAATAAATAAATAAATAAATAATAGAATAAATAATAAATAATAAATAAATAAATAAATTAAAAATTATATATATATATATATATATATATATATATATATATATATATATATATAGAGATTGGTATAGGGAGATATGTATATAAATATATATATATATATATATATATATATATATATATATATATATATATATATATATATATATATATATATATATATATATATTATATATATATATATATATATATATATATATATATATATATATATATTATATATATATATAGTATATAGTAATATGAAAAAAAAATATATTAAATAAAAATATATATATATATATATATATATATATATATATATATATATATATATATATATATATATATATATATATATATATATATATATATATATATATATGGTGATATTTGGTTTAGAGCGACAACTATCATCGATCCATATCTCAAAAACTACAATAGCTACAGGGAAAAGGAATACATTGTTGGAATCCTGGCAAAATTTTATTGCGGAAACTGCAAAAAAAAAAAAAAAAAAAAAAAAAAAATCATATCTCAAAAACTACAATAGCTACAGCGAAAAGGAATACATTTTTGGAATCCTTGTAAAATTTTAGTTAGGAAAATGTAAAAAAAAATATAAATAAATAAAATAAAAATTTGGCTATTTTTTTTTAGGAGCAGGGGACATAGTATATATATATATATTATTTGTAAAGGTATTACACGGCAATGTAGGGGGCTCGAGCCGACGGGGAACACAGGGGGGGACGTTTTCCATACCCCGTAGGGGAGGGGCGGAGGAACCCCCGCGACACCCAAATACCAAAGAGCGGGGATTCCGGAGACCCTCCCCGGAGGGGGGGAATTAGTCCTACCCCGTAGTTCCCCGGAAGGCCGAGAGACCCCGACTCCTGCCATCGGTGCGGTATACCCTTGGGGTATTCTTTAGTAAAAAAAAAAAAAGCAAAATTTAATAGAAAGTCTATTTATTTTAACGAGTAACCAATAAAAAAAAGGTCTCTAAATAGGCTCTCTAATCATATTACTATAATTATTAGCAATAATATTTTTTAATTTTTTTATTTTTTACATTTTCCTATCTAAAATTTTACCAGGATTCCAAAAATGTATTTTTTTTCGCTGTAGCTATTGTAGTTTTTGAGTTTTTTTTTTTTTTTTTTTTTTTTTTTTTTTTTATACATTTTCGCCCTAAAATTGGACCAGCATTCCAGCAATGTATTCCTTTTCCCTGTGGCTATTGTAGTTTTTGAGATATGGATTGATGATAGTTGTCGCTCTAAACCAATTATCACCATATATATATATATATACAGCGTCTAGTATAATATATATATATATATATATATATATATATATATATATATATATATATATATATATATATATATATATATATATATATATATATATATATATATATATATATATATATATATATATTATCACTGTATATGGCCCCGCACCGCACTGCACCGTCCCCTGTGTGACTACACCTACTACAGGTTAGGCTTATCGCATCGGTCTAAAATTTGGCAGCTCGCTAGGTGGTGACGTAACCTCGTCTACGTCCCGTGCGCTCCCCGGAGGGTGGCTCCGCCCCCCCCCTAAAAATCGAAATGCTCGTAGAAGGTTGAAATTTGGAGAAAAGATTCGGAGTCGGATTTCTGGAAAGAGTCGGGATCGGAATCAGAGGAGTTGGCATCGGCACCGGTGCTGGCTCCGGTGCTGTGCTGAGTTAGTAAATATTTGTGTAATGATACAATATTTGTATCTTTATATATGTTATCGAACCCGTAGATCTCGAATATGATGGTTTCAAGATCGTAAAGGGTGTCTGGGAACTCCCGAAGGGTGGGGCCCCATGAAGAAATTGAACGAAATGCATAAGAACAGTGGATAAAGGAGTCGGAGTCGGCGTCAGAGAAGGAAAGAGTCGGAGAAGGAGTCGGAGTCAGAGAAGTCGGAGTTGACAGCTGCACCGGTGCTGGAGCCGGTGCGGTGCTGAGTTAATAAACATTCGTTTAGTCCCATATTGGTATCAAAATATATATTTTTATAAGATCGTAGAACTCGAATACGAGGGTTATAAGCTCGTAAAGGGTTTCTGGGGTCCCCAGAAGAAATGCACTGAACGCAAAACAGAAGAAGATGGAGGAAGGAAGAAGGAGGAAGGAGGAAGGATGGAGGAAAGAGTCTGAGAAGGAGTCAGAGTTGTTACCGACACCGGTGCTGGAGCCGGTGCGGTGCTGAGTTTGTAAACATTCGATTGCTATTTTATTTTATGTTTCATTTTACATTTAATTTTTGTTTTCAATTTAATTTTTTTTTAATTGTTTTCAAATTTTTATTATTTTTTATTTATTTTTAAATTTATTTTGTTTAAATAATATAATTTTTACTAAAATTTTTATAACGTAAAAAATTTGATTTTTACATACGATAAAGCAGTAAATCAGTAAATCAAACCACCCTCCCCTGTACTATCCTGCCCATCCATGATCTATTGATCTATTGATATATTGATCCATTGATTTCTTGATCTATTGATCTATTGATTCAAGTCATATTTTTTATTAAAATTGTTATGTTTTACATACCTTAAAGCAGTAAATCAGTAAATCAGTCAATCAAACCACCCTCCCCAGCACCCTTCTCTCCATCCGTGATCTATTGATCTATTGATCTATTGATTCAAGTCACATTTTGAGTATCATTTTGGGTAAACATAACAGAAAAATAAGTTCTTTACATACTGACCTATGAATATATGCTAACGTTAGCACGAATAAACTGACAACATTACAAAGAGTAACCTACTCTCACTATTTCAGCATATCTCTAACATATCAATGTTAATTTTACATTAACATAGTAATATTTAACAAAGATTTATCGTATCCTAACCTAACTACTGTAATGAACTAAGAATAAATGACACACACACACACACACACACACACACACACACACACACACACACACACACACGAATAAACTGATAACATTAGCAAAGTTTTATACTTAACAACAGTAAGTAACTAACAATACATACAAAACGTAACCTATGCATACTTTGTCAAGCTTATCTCTAATATATCAATGTTAATTTTACACCAACATAGTAATATTTAATAAAAATTTATCCTAACCTAACCTAACTATTATACCGAACGAAGAATAAATCCACACACACACACACACATACACATACACACACACACAAAAACACACACACACACACACACGAATAAACTGATAACATTAGCAAAGTTCCATACTTAACAGGAAGTAACTAACATTACATGCAAAGAGTAACCTACTCATACTACTTCAAGCATATCTCTAATATATCAATGTTAATTTTACATCAACATAGTAATATTTAACAAAAATTTATCATAACCTAACCTAACTATTATACTGAACGAAGAATAAATGCCACACACACAGACACATACACACATATATACACGAATAAACTGCTAACATTTAAGTTCCATACTTAACAACAATAAGTAACTAACATTACATACAAAACGTAACCTACTCATACTACTTCAAGCATATCTCAAACATATCAATGTTAATTTTACATCAACATAGTAATGTTTAACAAAAATTTATCATAACCTAACCTAACTATTATATTGAACGAAGAATAAATGCCACACACACACATACACACACATACACACACACACGAATAAACTGCAAACATTTAAGTTCCATACTTAATAACAATAAGTAACTAACATTACATACAAAACGTAACCTATTCACACTTTTTTAAGCATACCTCTAACATATCTATGTTAATTTTACATCAACATAATAATATTTAACAAAAATTTATCATAACCTAACCTAACTAGAATAAATGCTACAAACACACACCCACCTACACACACACACACACGATTAAACTGCTAACATTATCAAAGATCTATACTTAACAACAGTAAGTAACTAGCATTACATACAAAACGTAACCTATTACCTAACTATCATAATCCCCAATGAATAATTGTAAACATAACAAAGTTTTATCCAAACATAACAAAAATAACAAAGTTTTATCCAAACATAACATAAAAATAAGCTCTTTGAATAAAATATCATAGTAAAATGTAATAGTTTACTGATTTTAAAGCAGTAAATCAATAAATCAGTAAATCAAACCACCCGTCCCCCTATTCCCCTCCCCACCTACCATTCCGTGATCTATTGATCTATTGATCTATTGATTCAAGTCATATTTCGAGTATCATTTTGGCTAAATATAACATAAAAATAAGTTCTTAGAATTTTAAGGCCAACTAAACCTTTTTATATACGTAATGAATTTTTATTGGTCATTTTTTGAAAATAAAATAAAAATAAGATGTATATTTTTTTGTCAAATATTGTTGTATTTTTTATCAGATGTGATCATAAGTAGCGTTTTAAAATTAGTAACATTAGTAAAAGGGAATTCCTAAACTAATCTAACTTAACATAACAACCTAACTTAACCTAACCTAACCTAACCTAACCTAACCTAACCTAACCTAACCTAACCTAGCCTCATTTCATTCCTGGAAAATCTATTTATGTATCATAGAGGCTACCTGCCAAAAATTTTTTGATCCGACCTCCCGTTCCTTGTGGCCGTTAAGTAACTTTGGCCTTAATGGGAAAAATAACTAAAACACTATGAACAACACTCAATCCATAGGAGCTATGATAAAACATATCGTAACACCACCACAGATAAGTTGCTTTCCTTTATATATATGATCTATAATATATATATATATATATATATATATATATATATATATATATATATATATATATATATTATATATATTATTATATATATATATATATACTATACTATATACTATATATATATATATATATATATATATTTCCTTATCCTTTTAATGGTGTAGATAAATATGTGCTTTTTTTTGGTTTTGTTTCATATATTGTTATTATATGATACTAACAATAAGTTTGAGTGTTTATGAGCAGGCTAAAAAAAAATTTAAATAATAAAAAGATAAATTATTTAAAAATATAGTACTTTTTAAAGAATCTTACGTTTGGCAGCGCCTGAGACAAATTGACGTTCAGGATATCTTTTGAAGTGCAAAAATTCTCCCCTTAAAAAAGAAAAATAGTGTTACACCAAAGTTGATTCATATAGGTTAGGTTGAAATTTACTACATCGTAGATTAATATAGGTTAGGTTGCGTTTCAATGAATCGTCGATCAATATAGGTTTGGTGGCGGTTTACTGCCCTCTAAGTTCAGCTTAAGATATGTTTTATGTATACATAGAATCGGCATTTTAATAGATAAGCAGGTAATAAAAAGTACTTGAAAATTCATTGACTAAATAAGAAAGTACAACACTTAATGAATGATATTTATACGTATTTGTAAAAAGTGACATTATTATGATTATTATTATTATTATTATTATTATTATTATTATTATTATTATTATTATTATTATTATTATTATTATTATTATTATTATTATTATTATTGTTGTTGTTGTTGTTTTTGTTGTTGTTGTTTTTGTTGTTGTTATTGTTGTTGTTGTTGTTGTTGTTGTTGTTGCTGTTGTTGTTGTTGTTGTTTTTGTTGTTTTTGTTTGTTTTTGTTTTTGCTTTTGTTTTTGTTTTTGTTTTTATTTTTGTTATTTTTGTTATTATTTTTGTTATTTTTGTTATTTTTGTTATTTTTTAAGGTGTTTTTGTGGAGATGTTGATTGTTAAATTCAGAGAGTTGTTATTATAGAATATATGTATTACCAATATGCTTTATTAAATATATGTTTGTTATTACTTGTGATTATTGTTATAATATATATGTTTGCATAAATATTAAATAGGAAATGTGAGTTAATAGTGATATAATCTGATATATTATCCGATTATGTATGATATATTGTTGATATTATTAAAAATATTTAAAATCTATTATAGTAGGTAATAATATATTATATTGTATTCCCTATAATGTATGATGTGATCCTAAATAATATTTGATTATGATAAGTATTATCAGGAGCATGAAATCCTTTATCTAAGGAATGTGCAAGACCAGAAGTATTGTCGATTAATCAAATTGATAGTGAAGCGTGACTGGGTAAGACAATAAAAGGTAATGGAAGTCTAATGACACCACGATAGAAAGTAAAGAAGAGTGTATAAGATGGAGTTGGAAATAAGCGAATAATAGAACAGAAATGTTATGTCTCCAAAATATAGGTTATTCAATTGGTCTAATTTGTCGAAGAAGGGGACATAAAGTTACAAAGAACTTTAGAAGGTGCCGGGTCGAATTCGACGAGTTAATAATTATGGAAATAGAAGATGGGAAGATTATGCAAGAGAGATTGGGAGGTGACGAACCACGACCTAATGTATGTGAGAATGATTGCTTTTGATGTGGGCGAATCATGAAAAGATTGAGAAGAATTGGTAGAGGATTTGGAAGGGGTGTAAAGGATGGGTTTGAAAGTATAATACGATATAGAAAAGAGTAAGGTTATTGTTGTGAGTTAGAGGAAGTTCCTTGATGTGGAGTTATGTTGGATTGGTGAGCAACTGGAACAGTTGTATGAGTTTAAATATATTAGGATATATAGCTGGATGAAAAAAGGAACGATATTGTTGCAGAGATGTAGTAGGTGAAGCTGGAATGAAGTAAGAAGGTGGTTGGTGCAATTAAACCCTTGGTGGATGTAAAGGGACTAAATCTGAGTGTGCTAGGGATCTTACATTAGGGATAGGTTGTTACCTTATTAATATGTATAAGTAGTGAAACTGTTATCTGGGATAAGAGGAATATAGTTAAAAAGAACAAAATGTAGCCCCCAGCATGGACAATGCTTAGGAGTTGTTAGGTATGATAAAAATGTATGAGAATATTAAACGCAGTTAGGGCAGTTTGTGCGATGTGAAAAAGAGGAGTTAAATTAGAAGAGAATAATAATGAGAGTTACATTGGAGATAGTATTTGGTCATGTTGAATTAAAGTGAATATATATGATTAGTTGGTTATGGATTAAGCGGATTATAATTTAATATAGTATTAGGTGAGTGTGTGGGATTTCGTAACCATAGGTTATAAGAGACTGAAGATAAATAGTGTATGAGTTTGATAGTATAAATAAGATGCCTGAATGAGTAGAGGAATGTGATGAGTTATGGCAGAGGCTAGAAGAAAGTGCAACTTAATATATAAATAGTGGGAGATAGGAGTGGGGTTTTGTGATGGGTATGTTGTTAGTGAGCCCACCTGGTAACCCAAGGTGGAACCCTACATGTACGATAGATGCCACAGTGATAGTGACTCGTTACTTAAGGTACACGTAAAGCAAAACGCATACGTGGAGGTGGCATATCTTATACGTACTGCCGAGTGTGACGTCTCCTCATTTTAAGGATATTAAAGCGCAGAGTAAGAAGCTAAAGGCTTTACTTATTCGACATTGAGCGTCGTCAATTAACTCTCTACTTCTTTTCTACATTTCCTCCTGTATGACAAATGTAGTACGCTACTCTCCCAACAGATACTTACAGCGATGGCAAAGCGATACAAAAGGTGAATGCAAAGATCAATTCATACAATAATATTATCTACTTAATTTACACTTCAGAAGAAATATCATATACTTAATAAATATATAAAATACAATCCAAATAACCCTAAATCAGTTTAGTATAAATTGATAGATACAATTATACTTGTATTTATAATTCATATATCATAATCTGCATAACTTGCTTTGAAATATTAATATTTACCATTATAACAATTTCAACTTTCCTAATACAACCATTACAATCTATTAGTAATTTTAACCTCTCTTTATTATAAACTACTCCAATTAAATTTCTATTTTAATTAATTAATACTATTATTAATATACACATATCTATATATATATTATATTTCGTTCAATTAATAACAACTTCTCACAAACTATTACCTTATTTTACTCATCTACCTCATTAAGATTAATTACAGCATCTAAAATCACATGGGTATTATTACATATATCCATATATAATTAGTTTATTGATTGGAGATATAATTATATCAAAAATTATAATTAAGTTTATATTCTACATGTATTAAAATTTATATCTCAACTCATCTAAACTCTTATTCACTATATATATTAATTAATCATCATATCTACAATCTCACTCATTAGATTATTATTACATTATCTCAAAATATAACACCATATATCAATACTATTACATATATATAAACTCCTCATTAATAATATACCAACATATAATTATAAACATATAACTACGGTCAAAATATCATGTCCATCTAACATAATACATTCACTGTCTCATCTATAAATTCTAATATTATTGATAAAAATAATCATCATCTCATAATACTTAATATTCAATCCATCCATAATAAATTATTAACCTCATTATGTAAATATATACTCTATCCAATTATTCACTCATCAAATTGATTATTATTTATATTTAGTAATTCAATATCAGCCTTTGATTTTATTTCTTGGCCCCGTTCGTAGTATTTAAGTTTCCAAGTTACGGGTAAATAGTTAATTATAAACTGGATAACAATAACAATATTAAATTTCTTAATTAGAATAACATCTTTGGGACAGTATCAAGGCGAAAACACAAATATTTATCAATGAGTAAAGAAAGATAAGAGCACATTACATAATTATATTAAACAACCTATTCAACCGGACGCGCGTCTTCGTACCTAACTTGGAAGAACCCATCTTCAGAAGGAGATTAAATTACTTGTGAGCGCATGACTTCAGAAGTCTTAAATCTAACATACTATATAATTAAATCTGAAATATGATATTTTAGGATCTAAAGAGCGAGGCAATAACTACATTAAATATCTTTTATGCTCCTGAGTTAACTCTCAGATCTGCGCATGTTTTTGACTTGTTAAAGTAAGGCCTCCGACATTAATTAGAGCTCACCTCTCGGGGAATCTTCACAATACCACTAGCCCTATCCATATTGTGAACTATTCGTATATTAGGAATCATTGACAAATAGTTCCTTTTGACTTTGCCACTGTGCCGCGTCTTTTCAGAATAATGTTTTACAAAGATTCTATGCTACGGAGAAATCTTTGTGAGCGAGAATGATTGCATTATGTCCCCCATGTCCTGACAATCATACCACTCCAATCAATCCAGTCTGTAATACCCAAAATTGTCACCACGACCCTCAAGGTCACTAAGGACTCTCCTCGGACCCAAGTTAACTGGGATACACCTAATGTTGATGCGATGATGTCATTAGCCGCTTAACAAAGTTAATCTACTTGTGCTAGAACGGAAGACCTGACCAGTAATGATATGGCAATACTATTTTAAGTCAATGGACTTACTCCAACGTCTGCACTGGTTAAAAATTATTGAAGCGACCAGTGTCATTTTAGTTTTGACGAATTGTTGCGAGTTACAATACCAATATAAGCGAAGGCAACTATCTCCTCCTCTCCAATATTGATCATGTCCCTATTAGTTGGACGAAATTAAAGGACTTGATTATTGAGTGAGAAGGCCAAACCAACTTCTTTAATCGACATTTTATCACAGTATTGACCAAATACCCAGAATCAACCTCTGCAAACCATTTAAACTTACACTCTTACTTATTAATTAAAACATATTTTTGTGTTTACTACGATTAATTATTACATGTTTGAAATACCCATGTGCGAAGCGTAAGTGATTGTGGCTATCGATCACATAGAATGAAATCAACAGCCTACCTCAGTGCGCATAGCTCTCCTCTCATCAGATCCAAGTGATTTCAAGTTGAAACATAGGTTGAATACATTTATGCGTCTAGCAAAAAACCAATGACCTAATACCACGGATTGTGTAATACGCCAGGGAATAGAAATTCTCCTGGTGCCCTGATTAATATGGCGTGTGGAAGTAGGATCCATAGCGTGACTTCGCAGGGAAATTAGCGATGGGGTAACACTGGCCCCAATTATCTAGCTCGGCATATTGCGTTTATGAAGGTGCCTTATGATACTTGAGCCGGTTCAGAATTAAATATTTATGAATTTGGTTTGAATAGTACTTAATAATAAAAAAATAAACAGGAGTGTAGCATTTATATAACCTCAACTTCTTGAACTTAAATTTATATTTAAGCATTTGACAACTACTGATAATTCATATTGATGAAGTCAGTATTGTTATATTATTAATTGAGTACTATGTTCCTAAATAGATAGCTGAGGGTGTCGTTGATCAATATGCTTATGTACAAATACGGTCGATTTAAAAGTGTTTGTTAATTCATACGAAGTAGATTTTATTGTTTTTACCAGATTGGACAATATAGATAAGAAAAGTTTCTGCAAATGTAGCGTCATACAAAGTAGGTGGAGCCATACGATCAACTTCCACAGGTATTTGATTAAGTGATATTTATTATTGATATTTCTGTGTATAAGTTTTTTATAAAGTCGGACAGGAGCTTTACTGACGATCATAATTACCAATTATTTAATATCCAAGTTAAACACTATCATATCGTGTAATCTTGCACAATGTATTTTCAATCTCGATGTGATTATCCAGGGGTATTAATAGGTATTAGTATATGTTATAGTCGAAGTATGATATATATATATATATATAATATATTATATGTATATATATCTTAGATTAATATATATATATTATATATATATATATTAATATTATATATGTATATCTAAATTATACGTTATTCTAATATTAAAATAACCTAGAGTATACATTTTATGTGAATACTAATAAGACATTACTGGTAACTACTGTGCAATGAGAAACATCAGACCCAGACCAGCCATATATTGAGGACCCAAAAATGCTTAAAGTATTTACGAATAGAAATACTTTCTAAGTCTAGAAATATTTATAAGGATTAAGGTTTATTGTATTTTTAAGTATTGAATCAAATATCTAGTAGCTATACACAGCTATACTTTGAATTAATACCAACGTATAGGCATAAGAGTTATTAAGATTTAGTGGTCCGCCGAAATTCTAAAATGTCTGTCAGAATATTAGGTGCAATTGTTTCTGTGCTGTTAAACCGTAATCACGACCAACACTACTAGATACAACTGTGATCACTTCCAAAGTGTAGGATTTTTCTGAGTTTTTGACTTTTGTAATTCTTTAGGCATTATAGTCACAATAATGTCCTCTAAAAGATTATAAAAAATCCAGTTCTTTATTTTATTTTTTTGTATTCGGAAGAAACATTTCGTAGATGAATATTTTTATGTCTAATCAGGCGAATCTTTGTTTTAACATCGTTATTATATAGTTTATTGTGAAGTATATTTATTCAGAAGTTGTTTAATAAATTTTGGTTGTATTTCATGTAAGCGTAGTTTGAGAGTTCTTTCATAAATCAGTACCTTTGGTTCATCTATAAACTACTTCCGACCAACTTTATTTCTTGGCGTTTCGTATAAACTATGTTCATTATTCCTTTTTGAGGCTAGAAATCTGTACTTGATCATCTTTGGTGGAATTTAGCATAGTATTATATCATTAAATTGTTGGATTCTATTAATAGAAATCGAAAAAAGAAATAATGTTATTAAGTTATAGCTTTAAGATGATACATAAATGTTTAACTTAGCTAATAATTAGTCTTATTCAAATAAAATTTAGATAATTCTTTTTATGTATACAATGTCATATTGATATATGATTATCTCTGAACTTATCGATATAATTAATTACTCCAAATTTTTAAAACTTTAACACTTTATTGTTTTCAGTCCAAAATTGAGAGACCTATATTGTTAAGAAATGGAGTTTCATTTTGTGAGTTAGTTACATAATTTATGATATAATAGTAATTATAAAAAAGAAGTTCTGGTCTTCTTTTAGTGAAAACTCTTATTTACCATAGAGTTTCTGTAAATTCTTTAGAATGGTGGTTGAATCTAAGATATCCTTATTAAGAGGTCAAGAAAGTATTATCTCTGAGGATAAATTATATTAAGGAGCTAAAAATTTAAAAATTTCCAGTGATTTCTTGAGAATCAATTAGGACCAACGTTCCTGTTTCATTTTAGCATATATAATTTTTCATTTCAGTTCGGTTGTAACTGCCCTAAGTCAGACTGTATCGTCGACATATTGAGTATACCACCGAACCGAATATCGATGAATGTCCGGAACAGGTTCAATGTCTCATGAAGTCTCAAGCCTCGCTACTCCGAAAGTCCTGCTCATCAAAAAGTGCTTTGAACGATTTCAAGGTACGGGCACATGCTGAACAAACTCAGGGGGGAATCGCTATTAGCCATATCTTCTAAACACATTCACAACCATTTATACGGATGCCATTGTGGCGGGAGGCAGTCCGCAAACACTTAAAAAATCTGGCGAGGGAGCAACATTATTGTGCGTATTCATATCAAAGGAAGACACGGCAGACCAGCGTGACAATAGTAACCATATATAGAGGGATCTTAATGGGGGGGTAGCGAACTGATTATTTCCCTGTCCCATCGTCAGAGCCTAGAGGGCCCGAGAGACAACTGTACAAAATTGAATCATTTAAATTTTCATGATGTCGATCTACTATAGTTAATTAATTTAAGACGTCATTGCGGCTCTTGCACAATAGAGTATTTTAATCCTCAGAAGTAAATATCTCAAGTCTTAAGAGTACGAAAACGAACCGTCGGGAACAATTTTTAATAAATAATATATATCATCTTCTTCTCATTATTGTAAAATATTGGTTTTATCAAAAGATTATATATTATATTTTAAAATAAATAATATTAAATTATGTACTAATAAAAATTTAAAACTTTTCTTAGAAACTTGAGCAATAATTTAAAAATTCAAAAACCTTTTATTAATTATTATTTATTATTAATTTAATTTAATTATTATATTATTTATGAAATTATACTCTTTCTAATTAATAATTAACTAGCTTATTTAAAATTTTATAATTAATTAAAATATTATTTATTCTATTAATTATTATATTATTATTATATTATTATTAATTACTATTATAACCATATTTTATTTTAATATATTATTATTATTATTAATCTTATTATTTATTTATTTATATATTGATTAAATATTATTAATGTATTATTATTTATAATATTTATATATTATTTCTATTATTACTCATTCCTAATCCTATACCCTTATTAATTATTATTATTCATTATTCTATAATTTTTTTAATACTTATAAATTATTATTAAATAATTTTTATAATTATTAAATTTATATTTTATTATTCTAATTTTTATTATTATATTATTATATATTATATATATTAGTAGTGTTATTAAGTAGTAAGTAGTCAGTATCAATTATGGTAATGAGATAATTGCAGTTGATTAAATTTTATTTTATTGCACAACCGAATAACCGCGGTGGTTTTAGAAAATTTAAATGAAATCCGCAAAAAACATCAAAATCAGCTTCGCTCCATCACCTATTATAATAATATATATATTATATTATAATATATAATAATATTATTAATATATATATATTAATATATATAATATATAATATATATATTAATTAAAATAATTATATATATTTTATATATATATATTAATATATATTTAAATAATATATATATATACTAGATATATTATAAGTATAAATATATAAACAAATGAATAAGCGTAATTTTATATTAGAAATATTTTATTAAAAATTGTATCTGTAATAGCTAGACACACTACTTACTACATTATAAATAATATATATTATAATATATATAATTAATAATAAAATATTATATATAATTAATTATATATATAAATAATATATATAATATAATATATTAATATTATTAATAATATAATATATTATATATATATTATAATTATATATAATATATATATATATATGTATATATAATAATAATAATATATGGGGTAAAGAATACTTCCTCAATGTATATTTTATCTAAAATATTAATTTTTTATCTATAATTCAATAAATTTTCATATAAGTTCAGTAAAAAATGTTAAGTTGGTAAGGTTGATATGTGGTGTAAAGTATAATAGGTTACTGTAAAGTGACCCAACCGCGGGCATGTAAGGCCAAACGCCATAATATATCCTGTGAATATAATATATATAGTATAAACAATAATTAAATATTTAGTGACAACCGTATACCTAATAAAATAGGGTGGTTATGTTTATATTGATCCCCAACACATAGCACAAAAAATATGACTCATTCATACGTATCCAAAATCTCAGATTTCCATAATGTTTATACACATCCCGGGCTTATAATTTTAGGTATTCTTAGAGTATGCTTGACCAAATTACAAAAGACATATTCCATAAGGTATATGGTTAAGCTGAATGTACTCAAGAATGTTGATAACCAAATTACCAAAGAATGTTCTTGTATTGAGATATTGTGGACATCCTATGAATGTTCTTAGTAAATTCTTCAAAACAGTTGTGGATATCTTGATTATATATCTGAGTGGTTATCTAATTCTGCTTCGACTCACCGTAATGGGAAATTATTTCATCGTAAGTAATAATGTTAAAGAATTTTTAATTAATTATTTTTCTTATTTATATTGATTTATTATTAATGTTCTATAGTTAATGTTTTATTATAAATAACTTTTATTATTTTGATATTTTTCATATTATATTATATTATTTATATGTTACCAATATAATAAAAAAAAATACCGTATTATTTATTTGTTCACATGAGACCAATTAATAATATATATATATATATATATATATATATATATTATAATAATATAAGTAGCAGAGTAATAGTAGGTAATATATTACAAACTTATATATACTCAATATATTTCTTTATTTATATAAAATTATATAATATATACCATATTAGTACTATTTATTTACTATTTAAATAAATAATAATGAAGAAATATATATAAGCATGGAAAATAATTAATAATTTGATATCAAAACCCTCCCTAATAATATAGAAGTTTTAAACTTTCTGAATATTAATAGTTTTTATAATTTTATGATCCCTCAAATCCCAAAGTCTAGCTAACTTATCAAATTTAACAGTATAAGTCCCTTAATAGTTTTAAATTATTAATAAACTCCTTTTGCGAAATTAAGTTAGTCGTTAAATGTTCATCATATATCAAAAAAAATACTAACTGACTGCCAAAAATTACATTACATTAAATATAAATTTTTATATATCTATATGTAAAAATATTATACAATCGTTACTTGAAATCTAGGTGTTTAACCCTAGATTCATAATAGTCAAATTAAGAACCTCCTACACTCTTAGAATTTCAATTATCAAACAAAAAACCAATAATTAATCCCTGGCAGAGAAACCCCTACCTTAATATGTG
>JABUQX010032185.1:67500-70000 GCA_015478945.1 Trachelipus rathkii
ACAATATTTTAAAAAAATTTATTACCCCACAAATCAACACCAAAGGGGTAAAAAAAAAACATTATTTTTTCAAATTTTGTTTAAAAAAAAAGGATATTTTTATTTTTTTGTGGAAAAATAAATGTCTATATTCTAAAGAAAGAACATCATTAATTAAAAGGTAAATTTTAAGTAACAATGTTTTTTTTTTACCACAGTTTTGTTACCACTTTTGTGGGGGTAAATAAAAATCATATTTTTTGCTATCAACTTCTAACACAAGGAATATACCGTATATATATAATATATATATATTATATAATATAGTATATATATATATATATATACTATATATAATATATAATATATTGATATATTATATATATATATATATATATATATATATTATATATTATATATATCTATATATTATATAATAATATATATATATATATTTATAGATTTTTTTGGTATTATTATAAAATGGAAAAATTACCTTTTCTCTCAAAACGACACATAAGGAAAATTGTAAATGAAAATGTGTCCACAGAATTAGGTTTATTATCAGGGGCTAAGCAGCCTATTATCCAATCTAAAGAAGAGTCATCAAACTCTGCTTGTTCTGAACCAAATATTGCTGAAATACTTATGACTGATCAATGTATAGGTCTACCATTACAACCTCTTAATAGCTTTAAAGAAAGTATTAATGAATTTGACATTTATTCATCATCAGAATCAGGTGAAATAAAGTGTGAAATATATTGTTCTCAGAATTTGTCAAAAACCTTGAGTTCTTCACCTCAATTTAATAATAACACAAACTCTGAACCAGTAATTTCTTTTGAAACTAATCTAGCTAAATGGGCTATTGAGGAGCAAATATCTCAAAAAAGTTTAACAAAACTACTGCATATACTCAAGACAAATGGCCACAGTGAGTTGCCTTATGATGTGGTGAAAGTAAGCAGCAATCAACATTTGAAGATATGGTTCACAAGCAGAAGTTCATGGTTAATTTTCCAGTGAAATGTTTGACTGAGCTGGAAGAAATTGAGGAAAAATTGACTAACCTTGAATTTAAAACGAATTTGGTAAGATAACTAACAATTTTAAATTCGCAATATTGAAAAATATCCTAGTAATTTTTTTAAGATTTCCACCTAGTACCGTTTGTGTTAGTAAATGTTTTGAGAACAATTAATTAGTTTGTGTGTAGCTTTACATAATATGTTGTTTATGTGTCGAGTAATGTACATTTGAGTATCGAATGTGATGGCTAGGAAAACTATGTCTTTATTGATGGGTTTCATTGTGTTGTATAGTTGAACTGTGTGGTTTTTGTTAGATTCTCCTTTATCATGGGTAAATAGTGTGATGGAGAATTTCTGGGGTGAAACTGACAAACTGTTATTTGGTGAGAATATAATATATATATATATAATATATATTATATATATATATATATATATATAATATATATATATATAATTAATATATATTATATATATATATATATATATATATATATATATACATATAATAATATATATAATATATAAATATATATATATATATATATATATATATATATATATATATATATATATAATATTATAAGTATAAAACTTTGTTGAATTTTTCTTTTCTTTTTTACAGACATATGAACTTAAACAAATAGGTGAAAAAAACATGAGGTCAATGGTATTCAACTTGTTGTATGCCACAATTTCCAATGCAGTAGCTATAGAATATAGTTGGGTTGGAGGAAAAAAGAAGAAACCTTTTTCAGGACTTAAACTAGCGGAGGTTTTTCAAGGTAAAAACTTTAAATTTTTTAAATGTAAATTAAGTATTGTATGTGCTACTTTAAGTTCTTATATTCTATCTCTTGTACAGCACCAGCAATATGTCAAAAAAAAACAAAGATAAAGAGTGTGAAAGTTGGAGATATATATATATATATATATATATATATATATATATATATATATATATATATATATATATATATATATATATATATATATAATATATATATATATTATATATATACCTTCTACTTTCCATAAACACGTTTGCCTGATTTTATGTCGCAATTTTTTCATTTTAAGTTGACTATAAAATTTAATGGCGCATATTCTATTTTGTATAGACTTCTTTTTTTGTAACGATTTGATAGAAATCTGCAATAATATTAAGATTGAGAGAAGTCCATATTGCGACAGATGAATGTAAATATGATGTCTGGTTTAAGCGTTTATCAACAAGAGAAATATATACTTAGCTATATGAGAGAGCGTTTTACTGATTTAGATTTGAGTATTATGTAAGACATGATATCATCTACGCCGAGTGAACTCATGTAATAAACATGTCTTATCGGCAGCTTTTGCTGATACCCACTTAGGTGAGCGTGTTATGCTTTATAATTGGCCTTGTAGTGCGTGTGAATATTAGGTCTGAGAAGATTGTTGACGATAGTGAGGCTGTGTTAGAGATCATATTTATTCAGTAGTCA
>JABUQX010032186.1:0-44600 GCA_015478945.1 Trachelipus rathkii
TTATTTATTATGCCTGGTGTGTACTCTGTATAATAGCGCTCTTAGTCGAGACTTAAAGCATGATCGAACTCGCGGACATTCTTTTACGTGCACTACCCGGCCGAGTAGTTCCTGATCATAATTTATTTGTCAAATAACTACTAATGGTCGATATTGTCACTTATCATTTTTATAATGACAAATCATCGTATATTGTTATTAAATTACAACCGCTTAATGAGGCCTCTTGCTATGTATTGTCAACCCCTTGATTCTTTAACTTCTCTTTTCACTCCATCGAGACAAAGAAGAAGCAAGTTATGTGAGCTAAACTCAACTAAACAAGTTAAGTGAGCTTCACACTTGATACCGTCAGCAACAGTCAACTAGTCTTTTCTTCTTATACAAAGTCAAACAGCAAGAAAGTAATAGACTACAAGCAAAGCCTACCACCGTCAAAGCATTCAAAATCCGCTCGTATAATAGCCGCCTCCTTCCTGGGTAGATAACAACATTTGATCCCAATTGAGAGGCTCTAGAACATATTTTGTGAAAATAAAAGTATTAATAATTACATCACATCAAATTTAATACAATATTTTAAATCTATTAAGAAATAATTTCTATAAACTCGTCAGATTATAACAGTAACGATTTAGACGGATCGTAAGAGAAGACAAAAATATTTACTTCGTAATAAGTCGTTATCTCTTCTATCGAAATAACGGAAAGCGTGGTTAATAAGTTACACGCGGAAAATAATTAAACGACACGTCAGTTAACGGGAATTAACGGGGTTAATGCCCCACCTTTCGTTAATAATATATATAATATAAATTATAACTAGTATATAATACCTGATAGACTATTCATACTATAATTACGCTCACCAACGCTACCTGTTCTTTTAAGCTCAATAAACCATTTCTACACTTCACTATTCACCGGCTCTATTATCCTGTGACTACACAACCTACTATATATAGATATATTATAAATATATATATATACTATATTCATATACCTATATATATATACTCATATTATATTGATATAGATTGACTATATATATATATTATTCCATCATTATCCATCATCATCTCCATCATTCCCACTTCTTCCCGAATACTCTTGCAGCAAATCTCATAAACAAGACGATATAAATAGCAAAAGTAGCAGAAGAATATGAGTAGTGCGGAACAAGTAAAGCCGAAAGACAGCCCAGCCCTTACGCCCCATGCTAATACCATTTTGACGTTAGAACTTCGTCGCAGTCAGAAAATCCCACCCTAGAGCTTCATCGGACCGCGATGGACCCTCACCTATGGACTCGTCAATTGGCGTTCTTTACTTGGCACCAGGTGTGCCCGCAACATCCCCCCTCCACAAAAACCTCCGCATTCACTCTATTCATCACTTTCTTTCCCGGCCTGGCCAAACATCGCCTCTCTCTCCTTCCAGCCATTCCTCTTCATCTCGACTCAATTAACTTTTCTTTGCTCGGTCCTCCAGACGGTCTTCCCAGCACACAATCACCACATAACATCCTCTTACCCAACCAATATCATCCATTCTTTCACATGACCACGCATCGTCAACTACTTTGATTTTACTTCTCCATTTACTCCCCTTTCTTACATCCCACAGTAACTCTCTAATACGTTCTTTCCTCATTTATCAATTCTTTACACCTATCAATGCTATATATTATTACCTATATATATATATATATATATATTATACTATATATAATATTATATCACTTATATATAATACTATTATATCTTACATATACCTATACAATATCTACTATGACTTATATAGCTAATATATATATATATTACTATAATATATGATATTATATTATATATATCTAGTATATATGCTATACTATACTACTAATATATATATCAGTATATATATATATATAATAATATATATTATATCAACTTTATATATAATATATATTATACATATTAAGCCGCAGATTAATTTACAGCCTATAGATATAATATATTTAATAATATATTTTATTATGCTATTAATTATTCATCATATATATATTAAGCATACTATTATACGTATTAATATAATACTGTTTTGCTTTCGATATTGATTCACATTTTTTTATATTCTGAGAAACTGATTCACAAATGTAATGAATCGTCTCCGAGCCTAAAATAGACGTTTATAGTTCTTTACCGAAAGAAAGATTATTGTACGAACAAAAAACCATTCCTTCAACCAAGGATTAACATTACCAAGAAAAAATAAAAAGCTCCTTCGAGAAATTTTTCATATTTTCCTCTTGTTCCTGAACTAATGACACGTTACGTTCTGGACGCATTATTTCCGGAGAAACCCCCATTTAGCTGGAAAATGTCGTTAGAATCGCAATACTTTTTACAGATTTGGAGAGCTAAATATCGAACAGAGTAAATTTTGTGGATCTGAATGTACAAATTCATCAGAAGTAAAATGCAATAGACGATACTTCGGACTGGATTCCAAATTGTGGTGCGAGACGAGCACACCTGGGCTAGCCCATTATTTTGGGGAGAGGTAGGCGGAGAGTAGGGTAAGCCAAGAAGAGATTAAGAACTACCTATATACTGGTATAATATACTGGAAAAATGAGATCTATTACATATGAGTAATAGATAACGGATAGAAGATAAGTAAGTGATATATATATCATATGACTAAATATTTCCCTTTCCATGTGTAACTTTTGAAACACTTACTTGATGAGATCTATTTGCTAAGACTACTCAAGTAGAATTTCTACTGGTTGTAATATCATTTTGGTTACTTCACAATTTGCATAACAATAGAGGGGTAACTGCCAGATGATCTTTTCGCCTTTCCTCGTATTTGTAAGTAAGAAAGAGACCGATGATATACCGATATAGTAAGTATAATATATAGAGATGTAAGACTATAGTAGGTGTCGTATCTAACATATGAACCTATGAGTAAGTAGTAATTATTATATATATTCATAGTATATATATAAGCATAGTAAGACCCTTAGAGGGAGAGATATATAGTAGGACTATAGAGTAAGAGATAGTATTAGTATAGAGTAAGTATTATTAATTATATGGAATACTATACTATATAGATATCTAGGTATAACTATATCATATAACTATGATATATACTACTTATATAAATTACTTTATACCGCAATATTTATTATGATGATTAGGTGTAGAGATGGAATATATATCAGCTAATTGTAGAGATGAAGAGTATCGTGACTGGAGACGACAGGTGAGAATGTTCGTGAATAAAATTTCAACTAATAATAATAGATACGTCCCACATTATCGTTTTGAAACTCAAGTGTGATAATATAGACGGATAGATCATCTGATCTTAAGGCATCAAAATAAGCGTTACAACTTTTGCTATTATTGTATGACCCTTATCTACATTTAGAGTTATTATGACAAAAGGGACTGGCTTTTAGGAGTGAAATAACAAACCTACACATATTTATACCATTATCTGACGCCATATATTATCTCTAATATCTAACCTAAATTAAGAAATCTGCCCTAGTCCCTAATCTGTCCTCCTAGACTAAAAACTATCCTAATAATAAATTCCGCAGTAGTCGTTCAAACCGACTAATAAATTGACGAACGTCCACTAATAATACATCAATTTTTTTAAAAATCGCTTTAAAACATGTTTTACCTTAAAAATTCAAAACTTCTTATATCTTTAGAAAAATAAAACACATCGTGTCCTAATATTAACGTGAGTGTTGGGTCAACCAGCTTATAAAGTTATGAAATATCACCTCTTCATATTATATAGATAGGTATATATATAAATGGATAAGTATTATTCCTTTTCATTACTATATATATATATCTTTAGCTCACTCTCTCCCATAGCGTATTATTATATATTCATTCTATACGTTAGTCATTGATATTTACAGATAAATGTGAATACATAATATCTCGGTAATAGTCTTGACTTGACTATGATAGGGTTATAAATTAAGGGAGTATAAAGCAACACACTCAAATACAATCCAACTTTATACCTCTCTACTCCTATATCCTACCAAGAACAGCATATATTAATCTAGAAAACTAAGAAGATAAATTAAAATAACAATCTTATTTCCCCGCGCGATTGGAGTGCAGTTCCAATGCAGAAGCATATGTGATAAATAGATCTTTACTTTTTCATTCTCAAAAAAATAAAATATAACAAAGTTTTACTGCGCGCTATATATGATGCCGAATAGTAAGAATCAACCGTGTGAGTTATCGATGTGTCTAAATTATTCAAACTGGTTCTTAAGTTACTGTTTTATATTGCAGTTCATTATCTTCAAATTACGTATGCATATGAAATCTAAAAATAAAAATATTGATACCATTAGACTGTCCTGGTTTCTTTTTTTTTACACAAAAGTTTGTCTTTATTTAAATACTAAGAGATATTCAAAATTATTAGTGTTATACAATAATTTTAAATAAAATATCTAAAATGAGAGCATAACTGGGTACCAATATTTATACTATCATGCGTCATGCCTCAGTTGGACCAGCCCATCCATAGGGGCAAGCCGGCGCTACCTATTTACCAACTTTAATGAATCTCTCTAAATTTTCTGTGAATATAGCACCACCACAATATATCTTCTTCAAAAGCACCTTACCGAGGTCAAAGATTAACACTTTGAATGACTTGATAGGGGCTCGTGACATGTTCGTTGCTTATTAATTAATCTCTATATTGAGAAAAATACTACTTTTCTATAAAGAATAATATAATAATATAAAACTAAAAATAATGATAATATATACTATATTATCTATATATAGTTTATATACTATATATATATTAAAATAAGTATGTATAAATATAGCTAATACTTTATTTAGCATATTTTTCTCCAATCAAATAAATTATCAATATGTATATATATAAATTAAGAATATTAAACATATTATTAATATTATAATAATAGCGTATATTATATTATATATAATATATAATATGATATATATATATTAATATATATAATAATATGCGATGTGAGGTAGAGATAGGCCTCGACATCAATTCAGCTCAATTCTCAACTGAATCTGGTATAAATGCAAACTAATTTTAAAAGTAAACCATCACTCACATTCCGGATTAGATTCCTAACGAATTCTTGTGAAACATCACCACTTTAGGACTAATTATATAATGTTTTCACCAATCTAAGTCCTATTCTCTGTCATTTAAAATACTACCTCATTTGCTCCTCTATCTAGGTTAAAAATTTTGATCCACACCTCCTCTATATTACTTAATTTTAATACTTTATCTCTCTTCCAACAGGACTCCATTCACTTGCTGTCTACTTACTCGTTTTTTACTTGAGCACTCTTTGATCTAGCGATACCGTATAATTCGGGGGCTCTGTTGTCGTGTCTTCTCATCTCAGTTGCCTGAAATTCTCGATATATTGACGGGTGGGTTCTCGCCACTGCTTATGCACGCTGATTCTCTGTAGATAGATCCCAACTCGGTCCGGACTACTCTGCCCCCACTGGTAATAAAGGCTTGGGAGCTCGTAGTCCGATATTGTGATAGGTATATAATCTGTGAGCGGGCTATTATACTTCCTATTTTCTGACTCAGTCTAACTTTCTGACTCCTCATTAATTTCATGTGATGGTATCTGATTATTACTAGGGCTTTGTATCTTTACTTGTGCCAATTCATAAGGCTTAAGCATGAACGCAAGCATGTGCTGTATATCTATGGTATAGTATATATATAATATATTTATAAATATATAAATAATGATACAAATTGCATTTACTGTTGTTAATATGTCGCACACAAAATATAATAGCTTTTATTTTATAGTCATTTTGCTTGCATGTGCTCAATTTCCTCTGCTACCGCACTCTCGAAACGAGTTTGCAGGCAGAGTAATCGTAATATCTACGAGCAAAGCAGAACGCTCTATTATACTCATTCAACGGAATAGTTTGCACCGTCTAACCCTCGTGTGGGATAATCATTAAATAAACATTTTCTGATTTCCGCTTATTGAGTCAAAGACTCATTATACCTGGTCTCTTCAACATATGGTGCCTCAAGTACTATATCCATCTTAAGCACTCTGCAATCTTGTGTACTTTTATACCATCACTTCATTAATTCCTATGAAAATGGGTTTCATTAGTTGATAATTCTCATTGCGTTTAAAAATAAAAAATGAGCCGAATCGCATGATTATGCATTGACCAAATATTGTATATGGAGTCGGGGTCTTGGCCATTTTCCCATCTCCTATTCATCCTAGTGTGTTACAATACTCTCTTCGCGACACGGGTCTTTTCGACTATGTCCTCTTGCATGCCCCTCTCAGTCTCTTACGTATAATCTTTGATACTCGCGTGGAAACGCGTGCTGGATAGCTCATTGGAATAAGTCTCGGTATCTGACGAACAGTTAGAGAGGCGAACGAAGTGTGGCGTCTGCCGATAGATGGCATAACCTCACTTTCTCTTTTTACGCTTCTCGGGGAGATAATTAGAAAAAACTATGTGGTTCTGTCTAATTGCTTAGCTCCTTTTCTTCGCGATTGTTCCTCGAGGACCCCGCGACCCGCATCGTTCAATCCTAAGTGATTCTCGTGTGTGCTCCGAAGGTGACTGAGAAGCACTATTCCTCAGTGTTTGGGAAGCACGTAGCAACATGTCCACGCACAGGATTTCCCCGCCGACATAAAAGGGACTCAGCCGCTCTGATCCTTCGCAACTGGATCCGCGGCTTATAGCTGCCTAACTTATGGCCAATATAAATCTAATCCCTACACGGAATTCTCTATTCGGTGAGTGAAACGTTCCTTCCTCGTTATACCCGTGCGCTTACATATTCCTTACGTCTTTCTTTTTAAAAACTAGAAATCAATCTGGATATTCGAAATACTCCATGTGCTTGAGACAATTCCTTTCTTCTGCATCCGCCAGTATGTGCTTTTCGGGCCCGCATCGAGGTTCCTAACTGCGTGCGACTCGCATATTCGGTTACCTTTCGCTTATCTTAACTGATTTCATGGGTTTTCCGCCCTTAGGAACTACCGGGGACTTGCGTGGTGGCGCTGACACTATCGCAAAGCATTTTGACCGGGTATTGGACGCGTCACTTGACTACTTTCCAAGCTTCCTTCCTTTGGGTTCTCCTCCCTCCCTTTGTCTTACTGATCAGCCTAGTTTTCTCTGCAAATCGAGCTCATCGTCGCTGTTGTTGAGCGGAAAATGGCACTTTCTTCTGCCTTTTCTAGTTGGTTAAGTGTGGTGTTCCCTCAGGGTTCGGATGTACATAACTCTCTGCTACTTCGGTAATTCTTACGTTTTTCATTAATGAATTCTCATCTTGCCAACATTTCTAACTCTCGTATACAAGTCAATAATTATTATTTCAGATTCTTTTAAACCTAATTTTTAATTTTTGTGGTTTGCAGAATCAGACGAGGAAGGAAGAACTCTATCAATCGTCATTTTTTCATGTCCTGCTCCCTCTCTTTACTTCTAAGAAGTTGCCTCTCGTCTGTAATTCGCTTTTCACTTTCTTGTTTTATTTTGTACACTTCTTGTATCTTCCCCTTTAGTCTATCATGCTGGAGTGGTGTGATCGCTCAACCTGTGCTGAAATAGATTAACCTCACTAAAACATCACTTCTACAAAATCTCCACTCTTCTAAAACACCTGTCCAACTTTTCGTCATCGTTCTTAGTAAAGAAACTCGGGTTTTCATATAAGCGTAATTTGCTAATCTTTCTTCAACAAAATGATATAATTAATATATTTCCACCTCCTTTGGCTTTAAACGATACATGTCTAAAAAATATCTTATGTGGTGGATCAATACGCTTCTAACATCACAAACTCGCGCGCAGGTTAGCTCATGGAGACCTTCATTCGCGGCCTCACAAAGAAACTGGCTCGGGAGGGTGTTTCGTGTTTTAGACTGCGTAGACTCTTTCTTTCGCTACTTCCCCATTTTTCTTCCAGAATACTTACGTATTCTGTAGTTTGGAAGGTAATGGTGTTAAAACGATAGGATGCTAGTTAGATGATTAATAGGGGGGGGCTCTAGAGTTTGCACCCGGCTATTTTAGTGAAACAGATACGGTCGATGCAAAGTAGGCCAAAGACTTTGAATGAATAACATGATTACCCGTAACTTTTACCACTTCACTTGACCCCCTACTTATCTTTTATGCGGGTGCGCTGAATGTATGGTTAGCTTTATTCTTCGAATATCTAATTAATAGAGTACTAACTCGCTAAGCGGCAGGTACTCAAGGGAATCTATTTCACTCGTCAGCTACGCTCCACTACCTTTCTTACAGAATGACGTTAACTTAATCACGTAAGGCACAAAGGATAGTGCTGTGTACCGCGCTACTGAGTATTTAATGTGTGTAATATTGGCTAAATCATCCAGCTTAATGTTAATGACTGCTCATATAGGTGCTTCATTCTTTTCCAGCCTACATTTCTGTTCTGCTGGCACGATTCTCTTCTCCATTTCAATGTGTTATTCCGTCGACTGAAATTTAATCTTGCGCAGAAGCCGAAAGCACATATCAAATCCGGTCGACGTACCCATGCAGATGTAATTCTTCCATCCATGCGCTTTAAGCTTTTTCTCGGCGCGTAGTTGTAGTGCTCTTGAAAGTGCTGTAGCACCAGACACACCCCCTCCTTTGAATAGGGCATTCGGCCCCGTATAGAACGATTGGTGGTTGGTTCGAGTAGATGCTTAAGAGTTATTTACACAAACGTGAGTAAAAATAAATAAAAAACTGAACATATAATTACTTACATAAAATAATCTATTAAATATAATAATACTATAATATAAGAACATAGATATGTATTACTTGATATAAATATATATCATCAGAGGATATATTGTATTAAATGAATTATTATATATATATATAATAATTTACATATATATAAGTCTCATATCGGGTAATACTAATATATTTAATGATTTAAGATAATATTTTAATGTTGTTACTATACTATATAGTAAGAAAAAAGTGGGTGTTGGAATATATATAGCTGTATTAACTTATATAATACTCTTAACTAATGGTAATATTACTATTATATAATAATTTAGATAATATTAATATAATATACTAGCTATATAATAATATTATATTAATATATATAGAAGTATAGGTATATATATAATATATAATATATATATAATATATAATACTGTATTTTTTATATATAGTATAGTATATATATATAATATATATATATCATTATATATATATATATATATATATATATATATGTAGTATATATATGTATATATGCGATTATATAATTCATAATAATATATAGTATAGTATATATATATCTATAGGTATATATATAAATACTATATATATTATATATATAATATATATATATATATATATATATATTCATATATGTCAACATATCATCAACAACAACAAATATCATTATAATGTATTATATTATAATTTATGTATATATATATTATTAATATATATATATATATATGTATCTACTATATATACTATCATATACTACTTTTTTCCTTATATTCACTTAACTCGAAAGTCGATTAAAATAAATAAGAATATAAACGTTAAAAGAGTAATCAGTTCCTATAGGACTACTTAATCTTTTATTTCTTGTGTCATTTGAAATTTCTTCAATGAAATCCAAAATTGCTTAGAAAATAATTACAAACCCATTTTTCGATTGAATCCTATGATATAAAATGTGTATGTTTGTTTTGGGTTCTAAACAAGTACTTTCACATAAAATTATTTATATAGTTTATCGAAAATATTTGCATTACTAAACAACTTGTTCTTCCTGAGACCGTTAATATCATTTTTACACAAATGTAACAATCTCAAAGAAACAAGCACGCGGTGGGGTCGGGCATATTGTCATAAACAAATAGAGTTCAACGAGTTATATAGTAAACATGGAGCCTTTCACCAATGTTGAATTAAACGACACAGATAATATTAAAAAAAATAAATCTCGACCAACTATATACATTAAAGATGCTCATTGCTCTATATATATAGTATATATATAATATATATATATATTATATCTTATATAGTACATACCTTAGTAACATATATATATATATACTATCGATATATATACTATTAATGATATAAATAATAATACTAATTGGATCATATATATATATAATGTATATATATATAATTATATTCTTATTATATTACTTAGTGTTATTTATCATTAAAATGTTATTTATATAAGGTATATATATTAGTCATATACGTATTAAGTCTATATAATCATATTATGTAATATATATTAAGATTATATAATATATATTTATTATATATGATATATATATATATATCTAAATTAACTTCTATTAGCAGTTATATATATTTAATTAAATTATTATTATTAATATATATCATATATTATAATATTATTACTACTAATATAACATTATATTACTATATTATTAACTATATAAGGTACTACCTTATTAATAGTCATAATATATTTATATAACCATATATATTATATAATAATTTTAATATATATATATTATTATATATATATATATATACATAATATATATTATTAATTAATACTTAATACTATTTATATATATATACTATTTATATATAATAAATTATATATTATATAATATTATATATAGTATTTAGTATATTAAATATATATATTATATATTATATCCTCATTACTAGAGATGCTATACCCTTATTATTAGAGATGATATATTATCATTACTAGAGATGATATACCCTCGATATATAGAGATCTATACGGGACATCATTACTAGATTTGCAAACAATGTTGAATGTTCCGATATCTACTCCTTTAAATGATAAATTTGCTACCATAATTACTTCTATATATGGAAGTTAGAAAGATTACTCCAATTTTAATTAGCAACAACTTTCCTCACAGAATGTTTGGTTTAATGGCGGGGAAGAATAACACACCTCAGACGAATTATACAATATATACAGGAAAAAAAATGTTTAATAAGAAAAAATGACAAACTGGCATCATAGAATTATGGGTTTCTATAATAGGATGATGATAGAGGAATGAGAAAAGAAAAATTTGCCACGCTCGCCAAAGATGTAAAAAGGTGCTTTCATAAATATGGCCCAATGTAATTGAAGACAGGACTGGTGACACAATCTCGAGTTTCTATAGAAACATAAATGCAGGCTTTTTTGGATACCTCAAGAATTAGAGTCATTAAAGTAAACTCACCACATATACTTTCAGTTGGTATATTATCAATAGGATGTATAGTAAACTCTAACATCCAATCTTAACAATTCTATTAGGTGTAAGAATTAATAAATGTATATCAAACATATTATTTACATGTTGGATGAGCATAATTTATTTAGCGGAACAAATTGGTATTAAGATTAAATAATTGAACATATAAGTTTAGTGTTATAATACAATATCAATTAGATATTTTATAAAATAAAGCAAACCGTAAACCTGTAATCTCCATAACCTAGTTACCTAAACCAATACCTAGGCTCACTATAGATTAGTTCTTTTATTTGAAATTAATGATCTAACAAGACAATTCTTTAATATCTACATATAACAATTCTAACCCTAATTTTATCTCTATAATAAGTAAATCATTTTTAAGGAAAAATAATTAATTAATAATACTACATTACTACCGTAAGTTTTCTGATTGAAAGAGTAGTATGAATGAGAAACTATCAAAACACTATTATAGAGGTCTTTAATATATGATCCTTATTTTCGATTATAAGTTTCAATATTATTCTCCTTCAGGTGTGTCAGTTTCGTTATATTGTCTACTTTTTGTGTATCATGTACACTTATTTAATCATTAAACTAAATGTTTTCTTATAATTGCTTATAAAGATTTCGAGACGTCTATCAGCATTACAGCTTTCGTAAAAGGCGTTTTGTGGTGAATTTGTGAAGAAAAGCTTGATCGTTAAACGGCTCGTCAGTTGATATTTGCTGATTTTATTGAGAAGCTAATTAACATATTGCAAAGAAGATCGTATCTATTATTAATATGTCTATATTATATATAATATCATTTTATATAGTATATATATATATTATATATATTAGTAATATATCGTTTATACTATTATATATAGTGATTGAGGGGAGTGAGGGATATAATATATATAGATCTTCGTGTATATATAGATAAATATCACGAAAGTCCATAGCTTGCAAAACTTACTTTATTCAGTTATAGCAACATAATTAATCCATTTTCTGATATATAGGCGCATAGAGGGGAAGAGCTCTTACTAGAATTTTCCATAGCTCTGTCGAAAATGGTTGAACATACTTATAGTATTAATACAACCTTGAGTTGAAGTTGTTAATTAAATAAAAGTGTACTTTGCTAATATAGTTGGTTAGCTATAAAATTACATATATAAATTGGCCAAAACAGGAGAAATAGGGTTTTTGTTGGGAAAAATGACAAAAGTATGATATTAATTCTTTTTTGATATTATTATTTTTATCTAATAAAACCATTAATTAAACTACCATATAAATATAAAATTTGCTAAAGTATTACATCGGCAAAAGAGGCTCGAGAGCGCTCCAACGCAGACCAGGGGAACCAAGACGAGCGGGGAGACGTTATATCACAATATACCCCGAATAGCAGGGGGGCGCGAGGGAACACCCCGCGACCACCCAAAATACAAAGAGCGGGGGTTCCGGAGACGCTTTCCGGAGGGGGAAATAGTCCTACCCGAGGGCCGAGAGACCCCGAGGAGACCCCGCACTCTGACATCTTTGCGTTTACCCTATGGGGGGGGTATTCTATTAGTTAAAAAAAAAAAGGATGATAAAAACTACGGGCAGTTCGTAAACAACGAGATACAGTCCTATATTATTTTTGATCATAGTTCCAGCTCACCACTTAAAATTGGATTGTTAGGATCACTAATACTCGAAAATAATATGAAAAAAACAAGTTCAAAACCACGCGCAGTTGTACCCCCAATAGTCCTATAATATATATAGTATATATATTATATATACTATATATATATGTATGTATATATATAGTATTAATATAGCAATATCTACTTATATACTGTATTTACAATATTTTTAGTAAACTTATTTAGCAATCTACCTCTCAAGATTAAGGGAAGTTTTTAACTTTTCCGGAGACTTCACGCCCATTAATGAGCTTCTAAAACAAATTTTTATTTGAACAATAAAAAGTTTTTAAATATATTCACAGACTCCAAAATAATGAATTTGGGTAATAATTATGACACCTTGATATTTTTACTAGTTTGACTCAGTCGTGATAGCGAACAGTGAAATTTGAGAATAGACATTCAAAACAAAAGCATATAAAAAACCTAAGCCACAAAAACCTAACCATAACCTACACTACTTTCGTAAGGTGAAGAGTACATGAAACCAAAAGGCAAAAACATACAAAATAACACTAAACTCACCTAACACTAGACGCAAACGCTAAACCAATTAACCAGACCATATAACGACATAAAGACACATAATCCTAAGAACCTACGACTAAAGCAATAAGAACATCGGTAACCGAATATAACCTAACCATAACCTTCAACCAAACTAACCTAACCTGAAAGCCATTAAATCCTGGACAAGCCTAGACCTAAGCGGTAACCGTACCGCACAACCATATGAGGTTCAAAGCATGCAGCCTAAGTCGAGACTCCTCTTCGTATCTCTCTCTCTCTCCGTGTCTAAATCTTTCGAACCCAATATTATATAAAAACTATGATTTATACTATGAATAAGATAGTGAGTATATCAATATACGCGATAGAGATGTATATATGACTGTATATAGTTATATATACTGCTATATAGAGGTAATATTATATGATACTATACGTACGTACTATTATAGTATATTATAAAATACAGATACTACCTATATAAGTCGAGAGAGATCGTACTATAGAGATAATATAATAGAGTAAGTATCAGGGATTGCTAATGTCCTAATATTTTTTTTTATTGTACTATTGCTTGTTTGGACGCTGGTTGTTTTTTTTTGTGATTTTTCCTTGAGCGTTCTTGTTTCGTGGTTGTTTTTGTGAGTGCCAGCCGCATGGTTTAGTGCTAGTGACCTAGAGAAAGAGGGTCGGGTGTGGTTTGGTGTTGCTTAGTCGTCTTCTTGCGATGCTAGTTGATTGAAGTAAACAAAAAGAGGCGTGATTGTATTTCTTTCCCTCCCACCACCGTTTCTTCGGGTGGTGGCCTTTGAGGTTGTGTTTCGTCAGTGGTGAAGGTGTGTGGTGTGTCCCTGTCCTGTTGGTCTTTTTGCTACTGTTTTATTTAATGTTCCGAGTCTTTACTGTAATATTCCCTTCTTTTTTCTTAGTCCTGTCCTTTGGCCAATCATTGTATCGTCGTAGCGTTCGGTTTTAAGGGAGGCGTTTTCGGTGATTCGGGACGGCTTAGGTGGGCTGGCGCGTGGGGCTGATGTGAAGAGTTCGCCTTTCCGCGACTTTTTACATTCTGCCCCTTTGAGATTTTTTCGGGGGAAGCGCGTGGAGTGCTGAGGGTATCGTAGTAGAGTGGGAATCAGGATCCCCTTAATGTTATGTGACTTCCCCATGAAACGAAGAATGGGCGTCGAAGCATGCGCTAGTGAGGCGTTTGCCTTAAGGAGGGACCGGGGGATGTTGAAGAGGGTCCGCTTCTTCCTCGCCGGTGGCGCTAGCGTTACTCTACCTCGAGTTCTTGAATGAGATTTAACTCTCTGCGTCAGCCCGTGATAACTTTTGGGGAGCTATGGAGGGACATTCGGGCGGATTCCGACTTGCAAGGATTACGTAGGAGAGTGAATAAGCACCACCCGCCTTTCCTGCTCGAAGGGATTATGGATTGGCTGCAAATATGCCATGAACCATGAAACGATGGAAATTTGGCTGCTTTTGTAAATTGTGTATACACTCATATTTTTTTTTTTTTAGTTTTACACAAAAAAAAAAAAAAAAAAGGGTACGTTTCAGATTTTTCTATTGAAAACAAAAATGCACCTTATTAATTTTTCATTTCAAGACTACCCCAGTGTATTATTATATTATATTAGTTATGTATTATGATTAGGTTGATATATAAGGTATGGTATTAGTTTGGTATTATATAAGTTATATATAGTATATATCTTTTTTAGGGGTTATAAGGTATAATCTATATATATGGATTTATTCATTATAATGACGCGACGAGGTTCTGTTTGTTTTTATTAATGTTTACCGAGAGTTTTTCTGAAACATTGAAATCTACTTTTTTAATAGTTAACTCGCGGACACCAAACGAGAAGTGATTGATTCGGGCATATATGTGTTCACTGAGTTTTTGTTTTGGTTATTGTTTTTACGAGAGGTATGGTTGTTGTTGAAGATAGAAGCTTTTGAAAAGAATGGGGGTTAAACGCTAGTAAGGGAGTTGAGGGGGTGTGGGTGAGGATTGAGGTGGCAGTTTGGTTTATTTGTTCATTGAACTACTGCTTTCTGTTGTTCTTTTCTGCATACAAATAGTAAGGCCTGTAAGAGTTTTTATTTGTCCCTGGCCAAAGAGAAAGTTTTAAAAGTAAAAAGGGCGGGACAGACAGGGCAGGTGCGTGCGCGAGTGGAGGTGCTTAACAGATAATTCCACATCTAGGAAAGTCAAGTATCTGTCGGTGTATTTGCTCATATTTTAGAGGGAAATAATTTCGATTGTTATGAGGTAAGTTAGTGGTTTTTGGGTTTTAGAAGGTGGTCTGGCGTTTGCGTTCGTGGACTTGAGTCTCCATTATTTTTTAATCTCATGCAGTCGTGGTTTCCAACGGAGTGAGCGTGTCACATCTGGGTTGGTGCACCCTGTGCAAAAACCCACAACCTCAAAATCAGCAGCTTTCCAAAAGAGCCTCAAGGCGAGCATAAAACCCACCAACTAAGCGCCATACGCTTCTTGGGTCTTTCTGTTCTCTGTATCTTCTAATTTTGAATTTTAAAATCAACATATATACAGAACAAATGAATTAGTTACCATGGGTTTCCTAGCCAGTAGAATTTTTGAAGATGAAAAAAGAAAAATTTTATTTTATAATCTATGCGTCATTTAAACATCTTGAATATTTGAGGTCGCACTTTTGTAAACCTGAAAGGTAAATATATAGATAATCTCAAGAATTTTTGCACTCAAGTTCATTGCCTCTCTCCAAATATTTCCAAAAAAAAAAACACAAAACAAAAAATTGTCACAAATCAACCAGGGCAACATTATCCTAAGGTCTTTCTCTGATAGTTTATCAAGATAATAAATTTCCATAACATTTAATTCTTTAAATTTTAAACTAATGTAAATATAAGTGCTTGATATTTATTGTTTTTTTCTAGATTTAAGGAATGTAAATGTAATGGAATACTTTGTATCAATACTCTGAATCAGGTATTTTTTTTGATCTCGATGTGCCTGTAACATTCTTGCTGTTATCAAGCATTTTCAGCCTTTTCCTCTTGCCAATCTAATCTGTCTTTTTATTTTGTCTCACAATGATCTTCTCAAACTGTTTGAAAATGAATCTTTTTCTATTATCATCCTGAACTTCTACATTTCGGTCTAGAATGGTTTTAAGCCCTTCTTCGTGGTTATTTTGTATTTGGTATAGTTCTCTCTTTTTGTTCAGTAATTACAAGAACTCTGGATTTGGGTTGGTTGCACTTAATACTGTCCCCGTTTTCCTTCCCATTCATCCTTAGCCCTATATAGGTTCTTTCCTCCTGCTGATTAGCTGTTTGCATTTTTTTGCTTACAATATTGCTGGTATGATCGTTTCGTTTTATATAAATGTTGTATTTTAATTAAAATATTTCATTAATATAAATGTAGATAGATAAAGTAAAAAATACTAATTTCGCCTGTGACGAGGTGCATTTTGATAGATTTTTTGTAAAATAGATTTTAATATTAAATAGTATATTATATATATATATTATCTATATATATTATATTAGCTATAGTATTTATTATATATTATAGTATAGTATTATATATTGTGATGTATATATATATAGTAGCTATGCAACTTTTTATACTATAATATTGATAATAAAGGCTGGCGTTTAGTAATTAATGTGTTGTTATCAAAGAAATATCAGCAAATACATTTTTTTAAAGCATGTAGTTAAGAACTTTGACGTTTTCTATCATATTAAAGAAAATAGTTTTTTGGATTTAAACGGGGTATTTTAGCGCGTTACTGTTACGTTGGAATTTAGCCAGGAATATTTTGATTTTGTCGCTTAACATTCAGATAAATTATGTTTTTCTTGACCAAATAATAGAGCTCAATCTATGCCAATAAACGCCAGCTCTCAAAATACGCTATCGCGAAAAAAGGAAACGGTCAGCGAGCTTCGGGGCTAGTTGTTTTTGTTTAAATTGAAAAACCCCGGGTTTTTGACGCCATCCCTGTAGGGCTGGTGAGAGGCTCTTTGTTTCGGTAATATCCGAATCGACAGGTGATATTGTCCTGTCGATTATACATTTCGTAAGCGCGCGGTAGAGTCGTGACGTTCGCAAGGGAGTTGACCGGAAGGGTCGTGAGGGCGTTTCACCGGATCCCAGGGTTGGCATCTCCTATCTTCCGTTTCGCTGTTTCTTTTTTTGTCTTTTTGCGGTTTTTGGTTTTTGTATTCGTACTGTATCTCGGATTTTTTGGGGTGCTCTAACTTCTTGCAAAACTCTAGGCGCTGTGGGTGCAAGGACTACGGTGTCATTTTTGCTTCTGAGATCTGTAGGGTTTAAAGAAAAGAAACGAAAGATTTCGTTTAGTTTACTCACCTTACAACTCTGTTCTTTTTAAAGCTGGGTTTACTTTTAATATTTAGAGGTTTCATTTGGTGGTCGGAAAATTGACAGCTCATTTTAGTTCATATCTGTACCTTCTGTGCTTTGGATTAAGACTTAGGTCCGCGAGGTGCGCCACACGCTGCTTGAGGAGCCATTAACAAAAGGTTTGCCCTGTCCAGGGAGACAGGCTACGGCCGGCCGAGTGCTTCACTGAGTCAGTGACGCTCAGTCCGAGCGTTTAAATTCACGGGGCATTCCCGAGAGGCCAGAGAAGGCTGTATAGAAAATTTGCTTTTAATTTTTTGTTGATGTTTATATGTATTTATGTTTAAAACTTTGCCTATGCCTATTAAAATGAAATGGGGAGACTGTATGGAATGTCTTGTTAATGTCTATTGACCTCAAAGGATGTGTTGTGGTTAGATCAGTTAGGAGAGTGGTGGTGGGAATTGCTATTTGTTCCTAAGATCGCATGTGTGTGTGATGTTTTGATAAGTGGGATGGAAAAGGAGATTACTTGGTGTTGATTATATTTTATCTAGGTATATGGTCTTGATAATTGTAGAAAGCAATGATATAGGTCTATACAAGGTAGTTTGTTTGGCTTTAGTATAGTAATTGTATGTGCTTGTTTCTAGTGGTACGCGAGTTAGTTTGCCATGGAACACTGAATATTTCAGTTAGGGCTGGAATAGGTTTTGTTTCTAAATGTTTAAGATGAATATTGTATATATGGTCCGTGTTGCTATTTTAGTTCTGTACTATATTTTTTTAAGAAAATCGTTAATCAACAAGATTGCAGTCTTAATTAGCTTTTCTAATAGATATTATCAAATATTTCATTTTGGTTTCCAAAAGGCTTTTTAAACAGATGATCGCATTATAAGTCAAATTGGCAGTAAATGCTATTATATAGTCATATTAATGTGTTATTATAACTGAAAATATTAGTTTCATTTGGTTAATATTAATCACTAAAACATAAAATATATTCAAATGTTTTAAATTTGTTGAATGAATCAGTTTATAAAATAAATGATTATCTTTCATTAATTCGCTCATTATTAATTCAACAGTATAATTATTTTGCTATGAAAACCTTATTAACACTTTCTTGAAAGTATAGATCTCTGGCTCTCTTTGGCAGGAATTCCCAGCCTTGTCAGTAGCTGTAGTTGGAGCATCCAGTGCACCACTGATATATATATATTATATATTATTTATTATTATTATATTAGTATAGTTAAATATTATATATATAGGCTATATATTTCATATATATTATATATTTATAGTCATAATATATTTGTAATATCACTTTTACCTAGAAAAAGTTATTTATACTCAGTACCGTAATCCAACTCTTCATACTTTGTTGCGCGTTACGCAAATAGAATATCGTTATCTGATATATACGTTATTTATAGTTTATATTATATATTGTTTATATATATATATATATACTTAGGTGACAAACTTATATAATAATATATAAGTACTATATTGTATTTAGTATATATATTATATATAGTTATATTTATTAAACAATCCGTATTTATTTTACTTATTACTAATTCATTATTTTAGGGATAGTATACTTATATATGTAGTATATGTATGTTTATTGTATAATTATATATTATGATATATACTATTTATAAGTAAGTAATTAGTATCTATATACATATATATTTATATATATATATATATATAATACTATATATAGTGATTACAGATCCTATAGTATATCTATATATTTATATATTATATATATGTTTAGTACTATATTATTATTATTATATATGCTATATTTTCATATTTTGTTTTAGAGTATTATTTGTATTTCTTTATTTTATTATTGTACCAATAGTTTAGTATAGGTATTTATATATATTATACACACACACCTCAAATTTTTACAAATGAAAAATATGTACTTAAGTCTTACGGTACTTGTTAAATTCATCATTTAGTAGGATAAAGCTTAATATAATTTTACACAAAAGCACACTAAAAAAAAAATGTATGACTGGTTTCCAAAACATTTTATCAGACTCTCAATAAAAATGTGCTAAAAATGTTTAATGATCAATATATAACCATCACAATTTGCCCAATCATAAAAGTAAGCAAGTAAGACTATTTAGTGGTAAAAAAAAAAAAATGTCTTGTTAATACCCAAAATAGTCTTCTAATCCAAAAGATGCATTTTACTAAGTGTTTATATCATTAAGCTCTCCCAAACCTAAAATCCTCTAAACAAGACCTCACTCTCTCACTCTATGATGTTTTAGGTAATTTTTTCACCAAAGATTTACAAAATTTTAGTTAGAAAGCATTATAATTAAAAATTAAAAATCATTTAAGGTGAAAAATGTGTCAAGAAAAATGTAACTGCAAACAGCCATGATAAAATAACAAACTAAAACAATTGCAGATCATTAGTATTCACTTAATATGATGTTAGTAAAGCATAAAAAACATTTTGCAATGAGAAGCTTTTAAACAATAAACAAAAGACAGACCTAAAATAATTCAATCACAGAAAGAAAGAGGGGGGGAAGGGGGATTAACTTTAACTTTAAACTTCTGAACCTCTTTTGTTTCTGGAGAAAATGCTTATAGTTACTACGAATAAAACTGAGGTTAAATTGAATTAAAATAATAAATATAAATGAAGGTTAAACTGAAGGTTAAAGAATTATAAATTAATAAATAAATATAGTGGCTACCCATTCAAAACTTGTTCTGTTAATTATTCTTTAATTATTCTTGATCTCAATTCAAGCATCATCATGCAAGAACCCCTCAATCAAGTAAATGAATTTCAACTAGCATCTAATTGTTTGCAATTTAGTCTCTTAAATGTAAATTGTTAAAAAAAAATTTAAAAATAAAGCAAAACCTAAATTAAATTAATAAAAAAAAAAAATAATATAAATAAAAAAAACTAATAAATAAATAAAGCAACCTAAATTAATTGTAGGAAAAAAAATGCAACTCAAATCACCTACAATTATTGTCAATATTTATAATAAATTCAGTAATCAAAAAAGTAACAAATTAAAAAATAAAGAGTGTTTACAGTGTTTAGGATCCGGAAATGGAGTTTGAAAAATCTAGAAATATGCAAGCACTAAAAGTAATGCTAAAGCCAAAATAGTTTTGTCAATGTAGCCAAATTACACATTAACTTCAAAATTACATAAACCTTTAAAACTATTAAAATTAGTTATTTTGATGGAAATATTCTTTTTTTAAAAAGAGTGAAAAAATATACCTAAGTCTTAGTATAAACAAACATAATCATTTTTTAAAATTAAACATAGTATTAACTGATAAACAAAATGTCTAATGGAAACAGAATCTCTATAATGGTAATATTATTTTATAATCTTAATACCCAAAAATGATGAGGAAACTTCAGAATAATGGTATCACTTATAAAACAAAACTTGCACCATATAAAGGAGAATTTCTTTTAAATAAAATTCCTATGCAAATAAGATAAAAAATCTGCTAGAATTAAAAAAATAATAAAAAAAAAAAAAAAAAAAAAAGCAGAGCAAACTGAAAAGTATATCAAAAAGCTGACAATTCAGAGATAAAGATAAATAGATAAATCTGAATAAATAAATAGATAAATCTGAATAAATAAAAGATAAATCTGAAGCTATGGTGTATAAAACAAAACTACCTAAAAGGAGAATTTGCTTTTAAATAAAATTCCTAGTGCAAATAAGATTTACTAATTTCTGGATGAGTTATTAGACACACGTAAAGTATCTGATAGGTGTATAACACATATATTAATCGGAACGTTTATACGTTAATAATATAATAATATCCTAGTGCAAATAAAAAAAAATCTGCTAAATTAAAAAAGTTCTTACGTTAGTATTCAATATCACTAAAAGAGCAGGGCTTCCTGGAATTATAGAAATATGCATGATTCAGAAAATATTATGTAACACTAGACAGAAAAGAATCCAATAACCAAATTGTAAATTTGTATAAAACTAGTATTAATACATCGAACAGATCACTATATCACTGGACTCTTACACAGCCGAAGTGCGCTCCGTGGAACTCTGTATGCTAAACCAAGCCTTCCGCCAATTTATATGGGAACAAAACTCTTTATAGCTGCCATGGTAGGAGCATTTATAAATCAACAAATCATCTGCTATTAAAACTTGAAAAATAATTCATTTTTGAGTGTTTATTAATCGCATATATATTAATATATAATAAATATTATATATTGATATATATATATATATATATATATATATATATATATATATATATATATATTATATATATATTATAATATATATATATATATATTATTTTATATTAATATATTATATATTATATATTATATATATATATATATATGATATATATATATATATATTATATATTAAATTAATATTATAATATTATATTGAAGAAGTTCAGATGTTTATATGATATATATTGATAGTTTGATATTTTACCACTCTTCGTATATTAATTTAATAATTAGAATTATGATGACAATCTATTGTACAGGTTTGCATGGCAACAAAATCATTAAAATTCCACCGAAAGTTTTTCACCAGGAATATTGTTATTTGATTTTAAGCAGTTGCACAAAACTTGAAACGAATATTGTTTTCACAATTCTCAAGTATTTTATACTGAAACAAAATTTTATGAACCGATTAAAATTTAATCAGAAGTAATATTATCACTTTCATTTCTCATTCAATTGTATCAATAGCTCTAATTGTTTTCATTTTCTACGAATTGATCTTTACCAAGTATAAATGTGGCATGCACAGTAGTATTTTCTATTGGTCTAATTGTTGAATGCCAGTGATCGGTCACAGCTGATCCTTAGTTATATATATACGAGATAGATGTTATAGAGCCCGCCTGGTAGCTACGGGTATAATTGAAATTAGCTCTATTGCTTAGCACTTTAAAGTTTTATTTTATTATCCAATCACGTACGTAATGATAATTTTGGTTGCTTAGGATCTTTATTGCTCAACGTGAAGACTGGAGATCACACCAGAGTTAAATGATCCTTTGACGTTATAGGGGAATTTAGCACGAGGAGGAGTATCTATATATGTGAATCTGCGATGTTGGTCGCTATGGTGAAATATGAGTCTTACAAGTACGTAAACCGTCCTAAGGTCTTATAATGTTGAAAAAACGGAAGTTCCGTGTCTTAGGGATTTTTAAGTACTAATGTGATTGGAAGGTGATTAACTGTATAGGATTACGGTTGGAAGTTTAGAATCGAAATGGATTCATTATGTGTCATATAATTAGTTAACTTAGAGCCCTGGTTTAAAGATTCAAATCTACCGTGAGATTTATAAAATATATATTACACAATAAAACACATACTCAATCTATTATGAAAAATATCAAGTATACATAATAACGAATAAGGATAAGTCATATAAGAGATAGTCCGGGAAATAGTTAAACACGGATGAGTGAATGTTCAATAGAATGAATTAATGTAAGTACTAGTTGTACTGTCCCCATAACTTAATTTTATAGGTGATATTGACAAATTAGAGTTTTAGGGGTTAAGATGAAATGATTTACTAAAAGGAGAATAATGAACAGGATAAAAGACTCATAACAAGTTATTGAAGATTAATTACTTTTAAGGATTTCAATATAACTATTGTAGAGTGATAAGAAATTATCTAAAAAGTAATTCCCCAAATAGATAAGAATTTTTGAGGCGTAATATTGTAGAGAGAAGTATATGCATATAGTCCTTGATTCAATATATATATGTTAGACATCGGCAAGTGTTGATTGGAGTTTAGAAGGGAATATTGTAAGACATATATTCTCATAGGAGCTATAGTGACATCTAACCGTGTCATTAATATATGAAATGGAGTTAATTTTTTGAGAAATGGTACTGTTAATTCCGCGAATAAATTTGAACTATTAGGTTCGTTTGATTAAGAGCATGTGGTGTATTTTGTCAGACATTGGCATATCAAAATATAAGTATACTGGAGATGTGTATGATTTTATAGGTTACACATGAAATATTAGTGTTATTAGTTAATATGGAGATAACAAAACCTTGTCAAAATAGACTCAATCACATTGATAGTGGGTAGTAAGCTAAATTGAATCTAGTGGGCAACCTAGAGAGAGCATATGAAGGGTAACATATGGTACATATTATTATATTCACATGGCATCAGTGTAGCAAAAATCTGTACACACAGTGTGAGACATAATATACTAATGATTCACTCAATAATTTTTTGTTTATTTTACTATAAACGACAATTGAAAGTATTTTATTTGGTATTAACATCACTAGGACACTGGTGATCGGGAGAGTGTGAACCAAGATTGTTATTCCTTCTGGTAGGTACATTCTGTTAAGTTAGTAAGAGCTATAGGAAATGGCAGGGAATGTTAATAAGCCGGATGTAAAAAGCGTTGTATTAGGAAAGTAATTGGAGACAAACAGTATGATCAGCACAAAAGGAATTAAAGTGACGATACTATAGCGGATCAGTACTCAAAATAGTCCAATGGTGAAGATATATATCTCGCTCATAAAGCAAAAAATATTTCTATGCGAGTGAGTACAAAGGTGATACCACAGTATGTGCGTATTCACCTCAAAGTGGAGATCCCCACTTAGGTGAAGAGCTATTTCAATAGAAATGAGGTTGGATTTTAAAAATTCACACTTATGAGGACGAGAAATCGAACATGCATGAGATTTTACTCATAGTGTTACTTTCCGAAGATGTATAGAGCGCACCAAATGTAGGAGAAAAAGTGTAAGTCATGCCTATTAGATCACTAGAATTATTGCTGCATGATGTGAGCTTCCTAAATAAATTTTGCATATAGGTATTTAAAATAGAAAAGTAGGAATCTATCAAATTTATTAAATTTATAGCATTAAAGAAGGAGAAGGCTAATTGAAGATTTTGAGTTTGATTTTTCAAATCATCTATAGATTGTGTCAATGTGGAGAGAGAATTAGTGTTAGATTTTAGTTGGTCTCTAAACCTTAAAAACAGGGAATTTACATTATCTGATTGCTCAGACAATACTGCTATTTGCTTCTGCAATGATTGGACATCATCATCCATAGCAGTTCCAAATAAAGAACGAAGAAATTTTCCACCGACGTCAAGTAATCCACGACGTTTTCGGGAGGTATAAGAAGAGGAAGAATAAGAATTTCTCCAGGGGACATTCAAAAGAAAGTTCAGTTGTTGTAAGGTTATGAGAAGCATACCGATCTTAAAATAATCCATTTGAATTATACAGTGATGATATTTGTTATTTTTGAGATTCCCACAAGGGAACTATTGTATTTTGTGGAGTAGGTAGGCAGAGGTGTAAAGATTGTGCGTTTGAAACGAGTTTTATAGTGTATGGAGGTGGTCCTTCTCTTGTTAGAGTAGCGGAGTAGGAGGAAAATGATCCAATAGAATTCAAAAGGTCGCCAGGTATGTTCTTCTTTCGAATTTAGGAACAGATGATTCCAAAACATATATTTTTTCCTTTCTAAAGATGGGTAAAAAGATTCACATAAAATTGCTGGGACATCAGTTTTGGAACTTAACAGTTGTGTATAAATTTCTCTAGAGTTCCTTAAATCTACTCGTAGATCCAAGTATCCAGAAATAAATTTGACGTTGCTGTCAAAATCCATGATGAGACCAGGGTTAATCATTATAGCATTATCGGTTTTAGCATTAGAGTAAGGAAAACTTAAACAAAAAGCAAAGCAAAAGCGAAGCATGATTAAATGAAATTGAGGGAGGATAGATAGAGTCAATGAAAAGAGAGAACATAACAATTAAAGTAATTGATAAATTTATAGTATATATATATAGATAAACACGAAAAGCATACATATAACATCAAAAATCAGATTTAGTTAAACTTAGTATTCATTTTTATGCGATTTTTCTTTTCTTTTTCATTTTTATTTGATTTTCTTCATTTTGTAAAAAGGAAGGGGTATAAACCCAACATATAAAGGTATAAGAATAAAAACATATACAGAGTATACAGTGTGATTAAGGTCTGGTGGGACATAATGTTCTTGATAGAGTATCTGGTGTAACTTATGTATTGTATATGGATATAACACTGTGTAGGATATATACTTAAGTGTAACTTACATACTAAAGGATCGAAATCACGCGCGCATAAACACGTAAATTTAAAGATTTATTTACTAAATTTTAAATATGAATTTATAGAAACACGATAGCATGATTAATTTTCTTAAAATTAAATTATCATAATTTACAATTTCATATTTCTTCAGGAATCACCGTTTGAATAAATATGAGGTGAACACGAATTATATATGTGTGTTCTTTGGGTAATAATTATATTGTTGATTTTGTAATATGATTGATATGGGTTGTAAGTTTTGTTGGTTTAGATAAGCTCCAAGTACTGGAAAAATCCGAACCTACTGGTTGTAGGATGCTTGACGAGTAGTGAGGTATAGAAGTTTGAGTAAATATTAGATAGAGGAGTTGTCTACCGTTATATTGGAGTAAGTAGGAGGTTGTAAAATGTTAGACACAGGATACATCCTTTGTTGAATAAGTAGGAGTAGGTAATCAGGGTACTCGTGATTTTGGTGAAAGCTTCGGAGGTAATTTGGGTGGAAGCTTAGGTGTCAATTCAGGAGGAATATCTCTTGACTTTAAAGGTAATGAAGGAGGAATATCTCTGGACTTAAGAGGTAAGGCAGGAGGAATGTTTCTCGACTTCTGGGGTAATTCAGGAGGTGCTACTCTGGACACGTCTAAGGGAAACTGTCTAAATATGTCTGAAACAGATCTAGAAGAACATTAGGATTTGGAGTCCAGGAAATAGAATTAGGATCAATTGAATGAAAAGATGGTGAATCAGGATTCACAGGAGGAGGAGGTGACACTCGTCTCGCATGACTGCGAAGTCTCATTGGAGAGTTGGCACGAGGACCTCTAAATTGTGGATGAGGACGGTAGGAAGGGTCTATTCGTCTATCATCCTTAACGAAGGTTTCTTCAGGAGAAGAAGGAGAAGATTGGATGTTAGGATATTCATCATAATATCTAATAGGACTTCTAACACCTTGTTGTTGGTCTGGGGAAGAAGGTGGACCACTACTATGAGTAGAAGAACGCCTAGAAAGAAGAGGAGAACTATGCATAGAGCTCTGACCAGACAAATTAGGTTGAGAGAAAGGAGAAGAAAGCTGCGGAGAGCTATAAGAAATATTCTTTCGTAAAGAATGTGTTAAATATGGATTAAAACTTCCATTAGGATCTTGTGCCAAAGATGAATCAGATGGAACTCTTTGGGTTGTTTGTTGATGGGGAGTATGATGAACTTGTCTTGGGGAAGACTGTACCGAAGGAGGTAACGAAGATTCAGGAGAGATAGGAGTTACATCTCTTTGATGTTGCTGTCCTCGGTATTGCTGTTGTTGTACTGGCGATAGCCGTTGTGGCACCTGGTGATGTTGCCGAACTCGGAGTTAGCCGTTGTGGCACCTGGTGATGTTGCCGAACTCGGAGTTGTTGTTGTTGCACCTGGTGTTGTGGCTGGACCGGATGTTGCACAGCTTGTACTGGAGGTGGCAACGTGTATTGTAGATCATACTCATCATCATCATCGTTGTCTGAATGAGTATCAGAAGAAGGGCCCCCTCCACGAGGACGAAGGCGTCGAGCAGGTGGAGGATGGGGAGGAGGCTGGCGAAAACCACGTTGGACAGGTTTCGGGGGCAATGGGATTCCTTATAGGATCATAGGATTGCCAACTGGACGAAAGATTATTGTCCATGTTTTAACAATTGGCATGGGAAGAATTTTTAAATTATCAACGTGAGTTCAAATTCTCTATTTGTACAAGACATCTGAGAAGAAATTTTGTTAAATTTTTAAGAAACATTACCAGACTAAGTAAGGACCGACTCCATTTCTTTGAATAGTTTCGTGAGATAAATGGGTCGAGGTTTTCAGCAAGCAAATAAACAGTAATCGCCAACACGTATGGACGTATAGAGCTTAAGAGTGTTGTGTTCGTGCGAATTCTTAATGTTTCCTTTTTCCGAGTTTTTGTTCGAGGCCAATCGCGGGATGGGCAGAAGCTCTTTCAGCCATTTCCGCGTTAAAATCATATAGATGAACCTCATTTTCTCTGGTTTGTTTACAAAAGGAGAAACATAATCAGGGAGGTCGTAGGGTAGCCTACGAACATAAAAATATGGACCAGAAAATGAAGGAGTATTTCCAATGGAAGAGTTATAAGTAGAATTTAGGGAAATTTGTGCAAAGGCAATGTATTTGCCCCAATCGTCGTGCTGTGTGGAAACAAAATGGCAAATAATCCTCAATACGTCTATTTTCTCTTTCCACAAGACTGTTGCTTTGAGGATGTCTACGGCGATTGTGCGATTTTTAATATTCCACTTTTTGCAAACTTCGTTGAAAAATCTGAGTGAACTGCGGCAAGCTATCGGTTCGTTGATGAGGATTTCTGGTACTAGAATGATGTGGAAATGACTCTATTTAAGAGATTTCGGGAACGTACTATACCATCTCTAGAACTACATGGGAATATTCACATATCTAGTGATGCGCATCCTTGAAAAAACCAGGATGTATTTAGCGCCTGTAAATTTTACATTTTGGAAGAGGACCTATGGTATCTAATTGTCTCTAGAAAAGGATAGAAAGGTTAAAAGGATAAGAAGTTGATAGCAACTGATGAGGTTTGGACCTTGACTTCAAGTAAAAGAAGTACATTGTTTACAGAAAGAAAGAAATAAAAGTAGATAGTCGAGGAAAGGTATATCTTTCCCTTATACGGTATTCAGTGCGTTCAGCACCTGGATGTCCTGCTGCTAGAAAAGTGTATTATGATTCATAATATACAGTACTTATGAGAGAATCGGATTCACGCAGTATTGGTTTTTTTAGGAGAACTAATAAAGTATATTCTTTGCGTATCAGTGATGTGGGAGAACAGTGTCCGGCAAGTTAGGATTTTCAAACACATATCTCACGTTGCACTCACAATTTAACCGATAGTCTAGGACAATTATCGTGGCTGTTCTTGGGAAAATAACATCATTCGTAAGGTATAAACTCCTAGTGTCGGAAAGCAATGGACGAGGATTATGAACAAGAGCTATAAAAGGCTCTTCTGGATGATTTTGAAACTTTGTTAAACCGAATGGCAGAAGTTTTGTGATCAGGATCGTCTTCATTAGAAGAAGAAAGGTGACCAGTGTCAGGAACTGGGTGACGACTATAGATAATCAGGGATAATTATTCAGTTTGCCCTCGTACATGAATCTAGTCCTCATCGGTGGGTTGAAGACTGAATTTGAGTATTCCATTCCTTTCTAGAAGGCCAGTTTAATTGTTTAGGTCTGAAAGGTGTACTAACGGAATGTCCGTGTAAATTTTATAGAGGAATAACCAAATAGATAGTTCTAGGGATTTGGTTAATGCGTGTACTATTAGCAACGCTTTCTTTTCGGTCCGTGCTATAGTTGTTTCAGCTTTACCTTAGCATTTTTGAAGTGAGCTAGAGGTTTCCTTGCCATTTCTCATCTAAACTGAGCTAATACAGCGCCTATACCGAAATCAGAAGCATATGTGCTTAAAATGAACGGTTTAGAGTAATCTAGGAAAGAAAGTGCTGGATCTAAAAGTAAAAATTTCTTCAAAGAGTCATAAGCAGACTGCTGCTCAATTTGCCAAGAAAATGGGATATTCTTCTTTAGGAGCAGAGTTAGGGGCTGCACAAGGGAAGAATAATGGGGTATCATGTGGCGAAAATAATTGAAGAAACCGAGGGTTGAACGGACATCAGACACATTCTGAGGAATTTTAAATCCTTTAATAGCTTCCAATTTAACCGGATCAGGGGATAGCCCCTTTTCACTGATTTTAAAACCTAGAAGTGACACTACTTTTAAAGAAGGAACACTTTTCAAGCTTTATTTTTAAGTGAGCGTTTGTTAAAGCATTAAAACTTATGTTAAGATTGTATAAGATGTGAAGGGATATCTTTACTGCGAAATGAGAGATATCATCAAATGAAAAAGTAAACCAAACAACGCCTAGCAAGCCGGAGAGTGCCATTTCCATTGTACGGCTGAAAATGGACGGGGAATTCCGGGTTCCTTGCGGCATGATCCTGAATTGCCAATGGCCTCGAGAAGTGGAGAAAGCAGTGTAAGGACGAGACGTTGGTTCGCATTCCAAGTGACTGAAGCCTGAGAGCAAGTCAATCGTGCTAAAAACGCGTGCTGACCCTATAAGGGACAAGGATTCCGCTATGTTCGGAAGCGGAAAGCGATCTGGCAACGTGAGCGCGTTCAACTTCCGGTAATCTACCACTACTCTCATTTTACCACCACTCTTTTTAGGAATTAAAAGTAAAGGAGAATTATTAGGAGAAATACTAGGTTCTATGTATCCTTTTTCCAAGCTGTCCTCTACCCATTCGTCTATGGCTTCCATATATTTATGGGGTAATCGATATGGACGGGTGTACACATAATCCGGACTGCCTTCCATGAGTTTAATAGAAAATTTGTTTAAAGGACAGATTCCTACTGGGTCATCTGCTAAAGCAATAGTGTTTCTATTTTTAACTAAGAAAGAAAGCATGTCTTCAAGTTGTGAAGGATTATTTAAAACATATTTGTTTGAATCCTTACTGGATTCAGAGAGTAAAATTTCTCTGTAAACTTCCCGGATTTGTGCATCGGAAAGACCTTTAGAAGCAGTGACCGTGTTAATGTCGTATGGTTCTGTGGTTTTGTAAAGAAGCGGAGAAGCTGTAGTAAGTAGGCAGTGATTGTCGAAAGTAACAGTATCTGCACCTAAATTTACTAGTTCTAATAAAATATTGCCCTTTTGGCAAGTGGAAAGAGTGTTTCCAAAGAAAAGTGTACCTGTGGAAAGATAATCACTTTTGCTTTCAGTAATGAGTGCTAAGTTCTCTGGAGGAGATGCACCAATGTTGGACTGTACAGAAACAGGAAGAATATACCGTGAATAAGGTATAATTTCTAAGTCCGAATGATAGTATATACTTTATAAGAAAGGGAATCGTCTATGACAACATTAAGGCTTTCTGTAATTTTATCCGAGTAAGGCATCTGCATCTGGTGCGACGAGGTGGAAGGAGAATTAATTTCAATTGGGCTACTTTCAAGTAATTCCGCGTATCTGGTCGTGTGCGACGAAGATAAGGAAGGATGTGAAATTGTATTAATCTCCTGTAAAGAATTAGGAAGGGTATTAAAAGAATTAGAAGAATAGTGAGTGTGTTCAGAAGGATGTTTAAAAGTATATTTATGATGGTATGGGAGTATTACTTTTCTCTGTCGGGTGGAAGTGTACTCGCTTACTATTATTGTACTGTCTAAACAATTTCTTCTGATTCTGTACTATCTTCTTCTAGCAGTTAACCTTTTTCCTATTATCTATATTATCAAATACTCGGTCCGGAAAGGGATGGAAATAAAAATTAGTAGTTTAAGGTAAGAACTACGAACGGACACCGACTCCTTCTTGGAGAGTTATAAACTGCTCCATTATTTATTACACATTGAAGTCTGAAAGAATGCTGACATATGGACTTATGGATAGTTTGTGTACAGGAACGCTAATTAATATGAGGCAGGTGGTGGTTGCTCTCTATATCGTGTGGACACCACCGGTGGTTCTAATTAGGCCTGCAAACGTTGTGATTGGAACTGTTCTAATTTTACACTTCCGAGGATGGGACTTGGAGTTGTTTGGTACTGGTTTACGGCGAAGTTATGTTTAATTTACCTTGTGGTGCATTAATTTGAGACTTACTAGCATTATATGAAGATTGCATTGGTGTGCACCGACCTAAATTGGCACGTGGTGATGTACAATACAATTGTTGAGTACTATTACTGGGATGCACTGCGGTACTCCGAACTGCACTAATTCCACTATGGTACTCACCTGAAAAAAATACGTCAGGATGCGGAAGAATTCATCTTAATTTATGACTTTCTCTGGCATTATTAGTTATAGAATAGATGCCACTTGGGCATGGCTATTTTATGGAAACATGAACTTACCTGGATTACCAAGAGATGAATGTAAATTGAGATGGATTACCTCTTATGGAGGGAGACACACCGGTGCTCCGGCCATAATTACTATGAAGTTTAGTATTACTAGGAGACTCAACGTAGCCTTTATTGCCTTCACTAAGGGGTGAAGCGTATAAAGACGGAAGAGCTCTGTTAGGAAAAGGCGTCGCAGTATTCCGCTCAATTCGAGACAGCGGTGCTCGGTGCTGAGAAAATACTGCGGTGCTTCGGCTATAGTCACCACTTGGTGATATAGGCGAAGGTGGATGAACACTATGTGGAGGAGCTACTGCGGTGCTCCGGTTATTAACTCTACAATTTCCCATAGTGGGAGCAGGAGTGGTCATGCAGCCTCTGCTATAAGAGGAGCGAATATATTCTCCTGTATAAGGAGTTTGAGAAGTCAAGCAGCCTCCATTCTTAGAGGAGCGATACAGGTTGTTCAAGCAGCCTCCAGCAGAGGAGGAGCGATACAAGGGTATAGGATTATCTCCGGTACCGACGGAGGTTCTACACGTGGGGTGGCTGCTCCTAGTGTAAGGAGAGACCCTAATTGGAGATTTGGAAGAATACGTACCGGTACCGACAGTAGTATTTCCATCTCTTATTGCATTACTGACTGAACTTAATACATTATGATTTACTTTATTAGTATGTTCTATGTCCTTTCGTGGAGGCGTAGACGTAAGGGCTTGACTATAAGACCTGTCTGTACCTGTACCCACTAATATACCTTTGTGGTGTGGATAACTTTGGAGATTGTTTAAGGAAAGAGGAGCACCCTTCGTGCTCTTGTACCCTTTTCTTATTAATTGTAATGGAATCTCTATAGTTTTACCACTAATATCGTCAAAACAGACACTATCTCTTCTTATATTTATCATAAGGGGCAAAAGTTTTAAAATATCGGTCCCTATTAAAATATCTAAAGGAAACGACGTAGAGTCTGGAACGACATAAAAGCTGCATTTAAAAGCTTTACCACCAATTATAACATGCAATTCTGTTCTTCCTAATATTACTAATTCCTGCCCAGATATGGACCGTAATGAAACATCAGGCTTATGTAAAACGGGATCCTCCGTAGATTTGGCCTTATTACAAAATCTACGGAAAAGACCTTCCTTTATTATCGAGCGAGAGGCTCCACTATCTAAGAGCGCTGACGTTTCAATCCTATGACTGAAATTATAAGTAAGTTGAAAAGGAAGACCATATAAAACCCCTGGTTTCATATGATTAGAAGTTGTAAGTATGTATGAGGGTGGTAAAGAGGAAAGAGTTCTTCCATTAGAAAGGACATTAGAGGGATCTAGTAGAATTTATAATCTCGACATCCGAGAGGGATAGGGAGTTTGAATGGAAGTCTCATTTCATAACGCCGCTGAAATTTGGGTTTATTGAACCTTTGTTATCATTCTTGTATGTGTAATATTGGATGGTGTGTTTGCGGTAGAACGAAACATTAGCACATGAATAGTTACACTCAAGGACGTATATATTCTACAGAAGTATGTAAAGACCTTAAGACTAGACTATGGTAATAATTGGTTATGACGCTCTCACATTTGACGGAGAGACTTATATGAATGAGGGACATTGGACAGTTGGACACCAATAAGGGATGAGGTACCTTAAAAATTATTGGACCGAGTACATGTGAAGAAGAAGAATAGAAGAACGAAGGATACAGAAGAAAGCATCTTCCAGTCTCTCATATATTTCTCTCTTGTTATTTAGCCCTCTTTCCGTGAACCACCTTTAATAAACTTTATTCTCCTCATGGCCATTGGGTGTAAATAATCCCAAGTAGTTCCATGACAAGCAGGTTACTCCCCACGCATGTGATAGTCTCCACAGGAACTACAGTATTCTCTAAATATACACTCTCTATCATCGTGACCATACCTTTCACAATTATGGCACTTAGGCATGTGTACTACAGTAGTAGTGGATTTTATATTAGTACTCCCTCTGTAGGGAATATTTAACATATTGGAAGCCCTTGATAGGTAATATTCAGCACTTTTAATTTGTGAAAGTGAGACACTATTATGATTAAGGATTCTTTGTTATATTAGCTATTAACGAATGAATGTGTTCTATTCTTTGATTAAATTTACTAGGGAATACTGTGATCTTTTGCACTTAGTTAAGCTCATTAGTGTCTGTAATTTTTGTACCTGAAAGCACAAAGGTATGAAAGGAACTTGTACAGGGCCGGAGGGCTGACCATGAGCTTCTCTTACTACTTATGTATGACAACTTCATGAGTATATGAGGTGGTGAATTCTTCTTGATTTAGGGAACAGTCACTCTGAAATGTAGCCATCGGCAGTACGCGCTCACCCTCTACTATATTGACCTGAGTCATAAGGCAGGCTTTGTTAGTGGTCGGGAAAAAGGCCATGCAAGGCATCTCTTCTAGCTTTTTGGGGACTATGGCCTTTGCATTAGACTGCGTTGGGGCATGGCTGCATAATAGGGCAAACGCATTTACAACTATATACAGAACTTGTTGAATTGCCCTTGTGGCCCCGAAACATTGGTAGAAGCATGGACTCCCATGTAAACCATCGGTGCTGGGTTGCTAGAGATAGGGGCTTGGCCGACAGTAGGCATCTCCATACTACTGGGCATGTAAATATCTCCAACTGGACCTGTTACTTCACTAGGGTACATATGGGCTCCAGTTGGGTTCATTTCTACTTGAATTTTAGGTGCCGGGGCACGGCGGGCACCTTGTATCGTCTCGCTACTACTTAGCGGCGTGATATTTACTTATTGTACCCTTCCCTTAAGCATTCCCACCCCTAAAGAACCCTTAAATTTAGCAAAAAGTAGCATATGAGAGAATTCCTTGCACTCTGAGTCAGTGCCAAGGGTGATGGAAAGATTAATTTGAGGGGTTGACCCATTATATGTACCATTAGCATGCTGTACTTTAATTAAGGTAGCTTTAGGAATGACTGAAATGGAAAGGACAGGGTATAAAAGAAGAGGGCTATCAGTTAAACAGTAGGGCAGTAGTAGTAGTAGGTATAATAGTAGTAGTAGTCGTAGGGGTAATGACTCTCCTATTCTATTTAATATAGAAAATATACTATAAGAATTTTAAGAGGGTAATCTTACTCTGGTAGATATCTCTTGAACTGACGGAGGGAATGTACGCTATACTACTATGGAGTGAGTTCGTCTTCCTTCAGTAGGTAGTCCCTCTGCAACAATTCCGCACCCTACTACTAACACACGTACTGCTGAAAAGTAATTATATATATATAGATACCGATATAGATAGATATATATATATATACTACTATATAGTAGTATATATATATAGTATATATATATATATATTATATATATATATATATATATTATATATATATATATATAATATATATATTATATATATATATAGTATTATCTACTACTACTACTACTAATATATATATAATATTGTTTCAGCAGTACGTGTGTTAGTAGTAGGGGTGCGGAACTTGGTTGCAGGAGGGATACCTACTGAAGGAAGCGAACCTTCACTCCATCAGTAGTAATAGGGTAAACTCCTCCGTCCAGTTAAGAGATATCTACAGAGTAAGAATTACCCCTCTTTAAATTTTTATAGTATTTTTCTATATTCACATTAGAATAGGAGAAGTCCATTACCCCTACGAAAACTACTGCTACTATTATACACTACTACTGCCCTACTGTTTAACTGATAATTCTCTTCTTTTATACCCTGTCCTTTCCATTTCAGTCATTCCTAAAGCTACCATAATTAAAGTACAGCATGCTAATGGTACATATAAAGGGTCAACCCCTCAAATTGATCTTTCCATCACTCTTGGCACTGACTCAGAGTGCAAGGAATTCTCTTATATGCTACTTTTGCTAATTTTAAGGACTCTTTAGGGGTGGGAATGCTTAAGGGAAGGGTACAATAAGTAAATATCACGCCGCTAAGTAGTAGCGAGACGATACAAGGTGCCCGCCGTGCCCCGGCACCAAAAATTTCAAGTAGAAATGAACCCACCTGGAGCCCATATGTACCCTAGTGAAGTAACAGGTCCAGTTGGAGATATTTACATGCCCAGTAGTATGGAGATGCCTACTGTCGGCCAAGCCCCTATCTCTAGCAACCCAGCACCGATGGTTTACATGGGAGTCCATGCTTATACCAATGTTTCGGGGCCACAAGGGGCAATTTCAGCAAGTTCTGTATATAGTAGTAATGTGCCCTATTATGCAGCCATGCCCCAACGCAGTCTAATGCAAGGCCAGAGTCCCCAAAGCTATGTAGAGATGCCTTGCATGCCTTCCCGACACTATACAAGCCTGTCTTATGACTCAGGTCCATATAGTAGTAGGGGAGGGGTACTGCCGTGTGCTACATTTCAGAGTGACAGTTCCCTAATCAAGGAAGGATCACCACCGCATACTCATGAAGGTGTATACATAAGTAGTAGGGAAGCTCATGTCAGCCCTCGCCCTGTACAAGTTCCTTTTTCATACCCTTTGCTTTCAGGTACAAATAATACAGACACTAATGAACTTACAAGTCAAGATTCACAGTATTCCCTTAGTAAATTTAATCAAAGAATAGAACACATTCATTCTTTAATAGCTAATATACAAAGAATCCTTAATCATAATAGTGTCTCACTTTCACAAATTAAAAGTGCTGAATATTACCTATCAAGGGCTTCCAATATGTTAAATATTCCCTACAGAGGGAGTACTAATATAAATTCCACCACTACTGTAGTACACATGCCTAAATGCCATAACTGTGAAAGATATGGTCACGATGATAGAGAGTGTATATTTAGAGAATACTGTAGTTCCTGTGGAGACTATCACATGCGTGGGGAGCAACCTGCATGTCATGGAACTACTTGGGATTATTTACACCCAATGGCCATGAGGAGAATAAAGTTCATTAAAGGTGGTTCACGGAGAGAAGGCTTAAATAATAGAGAGAAAATATATGAGAGATCTGAAGATGCTTCTTCTGTTTCCTCTTCTTCTATTCCTTCTTCTTCACATGTATCGTCCAATAATTTTAAGGTACCTCATCCTATTGGTGTCCATGTCCCTCATTCATATAATGTCTCTCGTCAATTGTGTATACCATGTCCTAGTCTTAAGTCTTTACATACTTCTGTAAATATCATACGTCCTGAGTGTAACTATTCATGTGCTAATGTTTCGTCTACCGCAAACACACATCACAATATTACACATACAGATGATAACAAAGGTACAATAAACCCAAATTTTCAGCGGGCGTTATGAATGAGACTTCCATTCATAACTGCCCTATCCCTCTCGGAGTCGAGAGTATAAGTTCTATAGATCCCTCTATGTCCTTTCTAATGGAAGACACTCTTTCCTCTTTACCACCCTCATACATACTTACAACTTCTAATCATATGAAACCAGGGGTTTTATATGGTCTTCCTTTTCAACTTACTTATAATTTCAGTCATAGGATTGAAACGTCAGCGCTCTTAGATTCAGGAGCTTCGCGCTCGATTATAAAGGAAGGTCTTTTCCGTAGATTTTATAATAAGGCAAAATCTACAGAAGATCCCGTTTTACATAAGCCTGATATTTCTTTACGGTCCATATCTGGGCAGGAATTAGTAATACTAGGAAGAACAGAATTGCATGTTATAATTGGCGGTAAAGCTTTTAAATGCAGCTTTTATGTCTTTCCAGACTCTACGTCGTTTCCTTTAGATATTTTAATAGGGACCGATACTTTAAAACTTTTGCCCCTTATGATAAATATAAGAAGAGATAGTGTCTGTTTTGACGATATTAGTGGTAAAACTATAGAGATTCCATTACAATTAATAAGAAAAGGGTACAAGAGCACGAAGGGTGCTCCTCTTTCCTTAAACAATCTCCAAAGTTATCCACACCACAAAGGTATATTAGTGGGTACAGGTACAGACAGGTCTTATAGTCAAGCCCTTAAGTCTACGCCTCCACGAAAGGACATAGAACATATTAATAAAGTAAATTATAATGTATTAAGTTCAGTCAGTAATGCAATAAGAGATGGAAATACTACTGTCGGTACCGGTACATATTCTTTCAAATCTCCAATTAGGGTCTCTCCTTACACTAGGAGCAGCCACTCCTCTTATAGAACTTCCGTCCGTACCGGAAATCATTCTAATCCCATGTATCGCTCCTCCTCTGCTGGAGGCTGCTTGAACAACCTGTATCGCTCCTCTAATAACGGAGGCTGCTTGACTTCTCAAACTCCTTATCCAGGGGAGTATATTCGCTCCTCTTCAAATGGAGGCTGCATGATCACTCCTGCTCCCTATATGGGAGATTTTAGTGATTTCAGGCAGGCCACTGCAGTGAGCTCCTCCACATAGTGTTCATCCACCTTCGCCTATATCACCAAGTGGTGACTATAGCCGAAGCACCGCAGTATTTCCTCCGCACCGAGCACCGCTGTCTCGAATGGAGCGGAATACTGCGACGCCTTTTTCTAACAGAGCTCTTCCGTCTTTATACGCTTCACCCCTTAGTGAAGGCAATAAAGGCTACGTTGAGTCTCCTAGTAATACTAAACTTCATAGTAATTATGGCCGGAGCACCGGTGTGTCTCCCTCCATAAGAGGTAATCCACCTCAATTTACATCATCTCCTGGTAATCCAGGTAAGTCATGTTTCCAAAATAGCATGCCCAGTGGCATCTATTCTATTAATAATGCAGAAAGTCATAAATTTAAGATGAATTCTTCGCATCCTGACGTATTTTTTTCAGGTGAGTACCATAGTGGAATTAGTGCAGTTCGGAGCACCGCAGTGCATCCCAGTAATAGTACTCAACAATTGTATTGTACATCACCACGTGCCAATTTAGGTCGGTGCACACCAATGCAATCTTCATATAATGCTAATAAGTCTCAATTTAGTGCACCACAAGGTAAATTAAACATGAACTTCGCAGTACCAACAACTCCAAGTCCCAATCCTCGGAGTGTAAATTATAAAAGTGTCAATCACAACGTTTGCATGCCTAATAGAACCAACGGGGTGTCACCTCGTATAGGAGCACCACCACTGCCTCATAATTTAATTGAGCGTCCTGTCACAAGCTATCCTAGTCCTAGGTCGGATTCTTTTCAGACATCAATGATTATAAATAATGAGCAGTATAACTCTCCAGGGAGTCGGTGTCGTTCCGTAGTTCCTACCTTAGAACATACTAATTTTTATTCATCCCTTTCGGATGAGATGGATAATATAGATAATATGGAAAAAGGTTTAACTGCTGAAGAAGTAGTACAGCATCAGAAGAAATTGTTTAGACAGTACAATAATAGTAAGCGAGTACACTTCCACCCGAATGAGGTAAGTAAAACTCCCACATACCATCATAAACATACTACTAAACATCCTTCTGAACACACTCACTATTCTTCTAATTCTTTTAATTCTTTTAATACCCTTCCTAATTCTTTACAGGAGATTAATACAATTTCACATCCTTCCTTATCTTCGTCGCACACGACCAGATACGCGGAATTACTTGAAAGTAACCCAATTGAAATTAATTCTCCTTCTTCCTCGTCGCACCAGATGCAGATGCCTTACTCGGATAAAATTACAGAAAGCCTTAATGTTGTCATAGACGACTCCCTTTCTTATAATGTGTATACTATTTCGGACTTAGAAATTTTACCTCATTCACGGTATATTCTTCCTGTTTCTGTACAGTCCAACATTGGTGCATCTCCTCCAGAGAACTTAGCACTCATTACTGAAAGCAAAAGTGATTATCTTTCCACAGGTACACTTTTCTTTGGAAACACTCTTTCTACTTGCCATAAAGGCAATATTTTGTTAGAACTAGTAAATTTAGGTGGCAGATACTGTTAAATTTCGACCAATCACTGCTTAAATTACTACAGCTTCTGCCGCTTTCTTTAACAAAAACACCACGAAACATACGACATTAACCACGGTCACTTCTTCTAAAGGTCTTTTCCGATGCACAATCGGGAAGTTTTACAGAGAAAATTTTACTCTCTGAATCCAGTAAGGATTCAAACAAATACGTTTTAAATAATCCTTCACAACTTGAAGACATTGTTTCTTTCTTAGTTAAAAATAGAAACACTATTGCTTTAGCAGATGACTCCAGTAGGAATCTGTCCTTTAAACAAATTTTCTATTAACTCATGAAGGGCAGTCCGGATTATGTGTACACCCGTCCATATCGTTTACCACATAAATATATGGAAGCCATAGATGAATGGGTAGAAGACAGTTTGGAAAAAGGATACATAGAACCTAGTATTTCTCCTAATAATTCTCCTTTACTTTTAATTCCTAAAAAGAGTGGTGGTAAAATGAGAGTAGTGGTAGATTACCGAAAGTTGAACGCGCTCACGTTGCCAGATCGCTTTCCGCTTCCGAACATAGCGGAATCCTTGTCCCTTATAGGGTCAGCACGCGTTTTTAGCACGATTGACTTGCTCTCAGGCTTCAGTCACTTGGAATGCGAACCAACGTCTCGTCCTTACACTGCTTTCTCCACTTCTCGAGGGCATTGGCAATTCAGGATCATGCCGCAAGGAACCCGGAATTCTCCGTCCGTTTTCAGCCGTACAATGGAAATGGCACTCTCCGGCTTGCTAGGCGTCGTTTGTTTACTTTTTATTGATGATATTCTCATTTTCAGTAAAGATATCCCTTCACATTATACACATCTTACAAAGGTTTTTAATGCTTTAACAAACGCTCACCTAAAAATAAAGCTTGAAAAGTGTTCCTTCTTTAAAAGTAGTGTCACTTTCTTGGGTTTTAAAATCAGTGAAAAGGGTCTATCCCCTGACCCGGTTAAATTGGAAGCTATTAAAGGATTTAAAATTCCTCAGAATGTGTCTGATGTCCGTTCAACCCTCGGTTTCTTTAATTATTTTCGCCACATGATACCCCATTATTCTTCCCTTGTGCAGCCTCTAACTCTGCTCCTAAAGAAGAATATTCCATTTTCTTGGCAAATTGAGCAGCAATCTGCTTATGACTCTTTGAAGAAATTTTTACTTTTAGATCCAGCACTTTCTTTCCCAGATTACTCTAAACCGTTCATTTTAAGCACAGATGCTTCTGATTTCGGTATAGGCGCTGTATTAGCTCAGTTAGATGAGAATGGGAAAGAAAAACCTCTAGCTTTCACTTCAAAAATGCTAAGTAAAGCTGAAATCAACTATAGCACGACCGAAAAGGAAGCGTTGGCTATAGTACACGCTTTAACCAAATTTAGAACTATCATATTTGGTTATCCCCTTAAAATTTACACAGATCATTCCGCATTAGTGCACCTTTTCAGACATAAACAATTAGCTGGTCGTCTAGAAAGGTGGAATCTCAAAATTCAGTCTTTCAACCCAGAGATAGTTCATATCGAGGGCAAACTGAATATTATTCCTGATTATCTTAGTCGTCACCCAGTTCCTGACACTGGACACCTTTCTTCTTCTAATGAAGACGATCCTGATCATAAAACTTCTGCCATTCGGTTTAAAGAGTTTCAGAATCGTCCAGAAGAGCCTTCTATAGCTCTTGTTCATAATCCTGTTCCAATAGCTTTTCCCGACACTAGAGTTTACACTTTTACAGATGATGTTGTTTTCCAGGAACAGCGTACTTGTCCTAGACTATCGGAAATTATCAAAATTATTGAAAATTCTCCTAACCCGGACAGCTGTCTCCCACATCTTATAGTCAAAGGTTTACTTTATTGGGTTTCTCCTAAAAACAAATATCTGCTTGAAGTTCCAGATTCTCTCATATATACTGTTATATTTTTGAATCATAATACACTTTCTGCAGGACATCCAGGTGCTGAACGCACTGAATACCGTATAAGGGAAAGATATACCTTTCCTCGACTATCTACTTTTATTTCTTTCTTCTGTAAACAATGTACTTCTTGTCTTGAAGTCAAGGGTTCCAAACCTCATCCAGTTGCTATCAACTCCTATCCTTTACCTTTCTATCCTTTTTCTAGAGTACATTTAGATACCATAGGTCCACTTCCAAAATGTAAAATTACAGGCGCTAAATACATCCTGGTTTTCAAGGATGCGCTCACTAGATATTGTGAAATATGCCCTGTAGCTTCTAGAGATGGTAAAGTAGTTGCCGAAACTCTCTTAAATAGAGTCATTTTACATCATTCAGTACCGGAAATCCTCATCACGGACCGAGCTGCCGAGTTCACGTCAGAATTTTTCAACGAAGTTTGCAAAACATGGAATATTAAAAATCGCACAATCGCCGTCAGACATCCTCAAAGCAACAGTCTTGTGGAAAGAGAAAATAGACGTATTGAGGATTATTTGCGTCATTTTGTTTCCGCACAGCACGACGATTGGGGCAAATACATTGCCTTTGCACAAATTTCCCTAAATTCTACTTATAACTCTTCCATTGGAAATACTCCTCATTTTCTGGTCCATTTTTATGTTCGTAGGCTACCCTACGACCTCCCTGATTATGTTTCTCCTTTTGTTAACAAAACGCAGCCTTTAAAGGATCATCTATATGATTTTAACGCGGAAATGGCTGAAAGAGCTTCTGCCATCCGCGAATTGGCTCGACAAAAACTGGAAAAAGAAACATTAAGAATCGCCCAACAACAACACTCAAAGGCTCCTATACGTCCTATACGTGTTGGCGATTATGTTTATTTGCTTGCTGTAAAACCTCCCCATTTATCTCCGAAACTATTCAAGAAATGGGTCGGTCCTTACTTAGTTGTTAATGTTCTTAAATTTAACAAATATCTTCTCAGATGTCTTGTTACAAATAGAGAATTTGAATCTCACGTTGATAATTTAAAAATTCTTCCCATGCCAATTGTTAAAACCATGGACAATAATCTTTCGTCCAGTTGGCAATCCTATGATCCTATAAGGAATCCTCCATTGCTCTCGAAAACTGTCAAGCGTGGTTTTCGCCAGCCTCCTCCCCAACCTCCGCCTGCTCGACGCCTTCGTCCTCGTGGAGGGGGCCCTTCTTCTGATACTCATTCAGACAACGATGATGATGATGAGTATGATCTACAATACACGTTGCCACCTCCAGTACAAGCTGTGCAACATCCGGTCCAGCCACAACACCAGGTGCAACAACAACAACTCCGAGTTCAGCAACATCAACCAATGCAACAACAACAACTCCGAGTTCGGCAACATCACCAGGTGCCGCAACGGCTATCGCCAGTACAACAACAGCAATACCGAGGACAAGAACATCAAAGAGATGTAACTCCTATCTCTCCTGAATCTTCGTTACCTCCTTCGGTACAGTCTTCCCCAAGACAAGTTCATCATACTCCCCATCAACAAACAACCCAAAGAGTTCCATCTGATTCATCTTTGGCACAAGATCCTAATGGAAGTTTTAATCCATATTTAACACATTCTTTACGAAAGAATATTTCTTATAGCTCTCCACAGCTTTCTTCTCCCTTCTCACAGCCTTATTTGTCTGGTCAGAGCTCTATGCATAGTTCTCCTCTTCTTTCTAGGCGTTCTTCTACTCATAGTAGTGGTTCACCTTCTTCCCCAGACCAACAACAAGGTGTTAGAAGTCCTATTAGATATTATGATGAATATCCTAACATCCAATCTTCTCCTTCTTCTCCTGAAGAAACCTTTGTTAAGGATGATAGACGAATAGATCCTTCCTACCGTCCTCATCCACAATTTAGAGGTCCTCGTGCAAATTCTCATACTCCAATGAGACTTCGCAGTCATGCGAGACGAGTGTCACCTCCTCCTCCTGTGAATCCTGATTCACCATCTTTTCATTCAATTGATCCTAATTCTATTTCCTGGACTCCAAATCCAAATGTTCGTTCTAGAGTATCTTGTTTTCTGATATATTTTAGATCAGTTTCCTATTGGGATGTTCCAGAGTAGAATCCTCTGTTTCCTCGTAAGTCAGAGATTACCTCCTGCCTTACTCTCGTTCTAAGTCAAGAGATGTCCTCGACATTACCTTTATAAATCAAGAGATTTACCTCTGAAATTGACACCGGACTAAGCTTTCCTACCATATGCCATTACCATCCGAAGCTTTCCAAAAGATTTTAATCACGAGTATGTCTTGATTATTCTAGCTCCTACTTCACAAAGGATGTAATCCTGTGCGTAACAATTTTTACCCTCTTCCATTCTACTCCCTATAATGGAGGATGGTAAAACTCCTTCTTGCTATATGCATATTTTACCCTTTCAACACTTCTACTAGCACTCCACTACTGTCAATCCCTACACAGCCAGTGGTTCGGGATTTTTTTCCAGTACTGGACCGCATTTCCTAAAGCAAAAATACTTACGCCATATCAATCAACAATATACAAAATCAACAATATAATTATACCCAAAGAACACACTTATATAATTCGGTTCACCTCTCATATTGTTTATTCAACGGTGATCCTTC